>PXIH01S0050403.1:350-11602 GCA_003024985.2 Euperipatoides rowelli
TATGCGCTCTTACACGGCGCATATATCAGCCAACCTTTATTGATTTGTGACGTCATGTTTTAGTGTGTACCAGCCATATTGAATAATTGCTAAAGTTTTGGGATGCATGTCCATGTAAGGGCACTTTTTTGAAAAACAATCTTTTTAAGGAATTCTGATAATATCCAAAGAAGAGACGGCTAATTGCTTGTTTCAGAAATCAAGTTTCTAATTTCATTCGTTAATAAATTCGCTTATGATTGGCTAATAGCTAAATATGCCATCTAGAAAGAATAAGCGCTGTTTTCATTTTCATTCAGTATGGAGATTTCTTTTGGGATATTTGAATAAGAATTTATGCAGTATTTGTTTTTTATTATTGAATGTGTACTTTGTAGAAGACTTAATTAGGCTATGCTTATCAATAAAATAAAATTGCATTCAACTTACAAGATAATTCTTACACCTTGGAATATTGTGTACCATATATAATAAATTGCTGTACGTTTTGTATATTAGATAGCTTATATAATTTGTGTCAGAGTAGCCAGTATTTAATCCTGAAAACGTTTAGTTTCAAATGCTAGTGCGATCCTATGTTTTAACATGTTTGAAGCACCTCAATCATTAGACGTGACGTTTAAAGTGGTTTATCAATGCCTATTTCAACTTCATTGATTTAGGTGCATTTTTGTATAAAAATGCTTGTTTAATTAATCAATTTTTTATATTCGGTCCATAAATACATCAAAATTCGACTTTTATGCCAATATGTAACAAAATATCAACCCTACTAGCGATGACACGTCTATAATTTTGCCAGAAAAATCTCACGTGGATTTCAGCAAGTGATTGTCAGTCCAGACACCGTTTCCTGCACAGACCAATTAGAATGTAGAAAGTTGGATTTTTTTTTTTGCAGTCGGTGGTTTTTATTATAAACAAACACATGCAGGCTGAAAATAAATCTTTAACAGTTTTTATTTGCATTAAAAAGTATAATCTCTAAGAATGTTTAAGAAATATTATTAAAAACTTTGGAAATAATAGTTAACAATTTGTTCCCATCATGTCAAGTTAACAATGTACAAACGCCTTCCTGAAATTTTGATATAGCCTCACAAGGTTTTTTTTTTCTTCCTTAAAATTGATTTCAACTTCAATCCCAATAATTATTTCAAAATTTTATGGAATTTATTTTGATGAAGAAAGTAACTTTTTTTCTCTGTTCTTTTTTTTTATTTCTTCAAAACTTTAAGTAATAAACACTTTTGTTACTAGTTTTCTAAACAATGACGTGATGAAGTCCTAATATTCTAGTCATGTAGCCTAAATTAGATCTATATACTCTTTGGGCTTTGATCTAATACTCATCTTAATGACTGATATTTGTTTTATTTGTTTATATATTTATATTTTTTCAAATATATAAACCTCTTATATGACCAGCGTCTTGATCCCAGATATGCATTTACCTCTAGCCGAGATTTTATCTTTTGGCTACGTCAATTTGACATAACAGTTTGTAGGCTACTATGTTTTTATTTTTTATAAACATAGTAGCCTACAAACTTTCGAATATTTATATGTTTTAGATAAAATATTCCAATTTGATGAATTAAACAAATATTTTTAGGTAAAACTAAACGTAAATCAATAGGGGCCTATATATATATATAAAAAAAAAAAAGCACCGATAAACCACTTTAAATTCGTGTGGTCCTAGTCTAAACAAAACATTCTGGAAGATAGATCTTAAAATTAAGAGTGAGGCAGATTCCCCTTAAATCTGACTTGCCAGAAAATTACTTTCTTATAAGGGAAAAAAAAACAACCTATTAAATTTATCATGTGAAATAGATAAACTGAATGTTACATTTACATTTGTTCTTATAATTTATTTGTAATTTTAGTTTGTTGTATTAAAAAATGTTTCATCTCGGACAAGTGTGCCACCATATTTCATGCCCAAAGTTCTAGCTCTGCACTGTTGCCGAATATCTACACCACAACCAATTTTAGCACTTTTAGTTAATTTTAAGGATAATTGCATGCAACACAAGGTAAATATACCTATTTAAATTTTTAACTTTTTTAAGCAATTAAAATATTTCAGATCATATCCAAGCATGTCCACTCCATTGCTATTTAGAAATCAAACATTTTTTGAGGTATCAGATTTGTGGTTTTACACTAAAGGCATAAAAATGTGTATGCACGCCATTTTGCTTTTAACAAAAACATAGTAGTGCGCTATCTTTATAAATGCCTTTACTGCAAAAACATAATTTATATAGCCTCACCTGGTATCAGTAATTAAAATTAAATAAATTCTATTGAAGTATTTACAAATGTAAATAATTTATTTACAAACTACAAAGGTTGACTATTTAAGCAAGGTCTAAGAATGCTATGAAAATGCTGCATTAACCATAATTGTGATTTGTGAACAAGGATGTCCACAGAAAAAAAATTCAGAGTGGGGGGATTATATTTATTTTGGCTGTAAATATTATAAGCTTTTTTTTTTTTTTTAAGTTGTATGGAAATTTTAATCGATAAGTTACTTCACATTTATGATATTTTAAAGATGTCAATTTTAAATTAAATGCTACATTTTTGATTGGTCTAATTTTTCCAGGGGGGTGGGGGTAAGGCGACTGCTCTCTCTCTCCCCCCCCTAGTGGACACCCTTGATTGTGAATCTGATGGATAGTGTGCAATATTTAGTGGCATTATGGAAAGGGGTAACACCCTCGCCATGATTTTACATACCCTAGGACCTTTAACTTTATGAATGCCCTTCTGCTTTATATTGCCTTTACTTTCTGAGCACCCTAAACTATTGCCTTTTTTCAAACATTATTGTGAATACATGGATTAAAAATACACAATGTTTAGAAAAAAATATTCTAGTTGTAATAAAAAAATGTTTTCTAAGGGTTCCCCCTAAACAATGCAATGCCTACCGAATGATAGATTATTAAAAACACATTCAATTAGGGATACTGAAAGGTAAATGTTAAACTGTAAGAGACAGAGATTTTGGTATATACAGTTCAGGAAAGTCAATTATACAATTATTAAAAAATCTGAAGGTCCTTTTGTTTAATAGCCTACAAGAGGAAAATTTTCTCAATTCTAAACAGTTGCAATAAACTTTGAAAATAAAATGCTTAAAAGTCACACAAAATGGATTTTTTTATTTTTATGATTAGAAAATTACTAAAAAAAATAATTAAAAAAAAAAGTTATTTCTACATAGGTCAGAGTTCATATAAACAATCCATTGGAACTGAGAGTATTTTGTTATGTCATCAGGAGTATACAAGTTATCTTTGAAGTCAATTCTTTCCATTTATTTTTTATAATTAGGCTACTTAATTTCACTCATTATGGATGGCGAAGATATTTTAATTAAACAACTCCAAAAATAATAATTCTTTACCAATTTGACACCTTGGCAGGGCAAGATAGTAACAGACTAACAGGCATCATCATCTGATGGGACTGTAATTATGGAAAAGACACGCCTACAGACTTTTTTTTTTTAATAAGCTACAATCATATTCAGTACAGTAGTGGTACTGTGGGATTCAAATTTTTTAAGAAAGGGTTTTCATTTCTTGCAGTCAGAATTCAAAGAAATCCAAAACCTCCCCTTACCCCTGAGATTATTTTAACTCTTTAACTAAGGGTTGACGTTTGTGAATGTGACCCTCAGCTGTGTCGTAATTAGGACTGTAGTCATAAAAAAAGCACAGGTCTACTATAGAAATACTTGGGAAATTGGCGAGTAGAAGTCTAGCAGGGGCCAGGGGCAAAGCCCCTAGAAATTATTAAAAAAAAATTGTATTTGGTGGTCTGTAATTCAAAAATTTGCATTAGTCAAAGGCCTATCAACAGGTCAC
The DNA here is from genome assembly GCA_003024985.2 of Euperipatoides rowelli. Lineage (NCBI taxonomy): Eukaryota > Metazoa > Onychophora > Udeonychophora > Euonychophora > Peripatopsidae > Euperipatoides > Euperipatoides rowelli. The sequence goes on from PXIH01S0050403.1 coordinate 4,241, forward strand.
CAATAATCAAATAAAATATTGTAATTAAAATAGGATAAACAACTTTATATTGAAATTAATAATTTACACAAGCAATTTAAAATTTTTAAGTAGGCCTATAAAAAAAAGATACAATTTTGATTTTTAAGAAGAGGTTCTCAGAACTGTAAAAATTTTAAGAAAGGATTCTTAAGAACCTCTCGGAAACCCCCTGAATCCCACCACTGATCACATTTATAAAAACATTTCAAAATAATGAATATCATTATAAAGCTTTAAAAAAATTTGATGTAGCCTACTAAAAGTAAAAATTATTTATATACGGCGAATATAAATACAATATTATTTAATTAATTATTGAATATTCTCTTAACGTAATTTTGTGTGTGGCGGTCCTCAATTTCCCTACAGTAATAGAAAGCTAGAAAAATAATGAAATACAACTTATTGTTGATAATATTTTACTGTAGAGAAGGCCATTCATCCCAGGTCTTATTTTTATGCAATCTACATTTTCATTTAGTCTACCAATATAATTATTAAGAACAAAATTTAAATGTGAAATCAAATAAAGATACTTCGTTTTTTCTAACAAAGACACACATTTTTTAATAATACAATAACAATAAGATACGGCTGGCCTGTGTTTTCAGAAAAATAATAGTTTTCATGGCAATAATAAAAAAAAAATATGTTAACTTATAGACCACTTGACATGTTTTTTAAAGAAAAAAAACTGAATTGTAATTAGTTTATAGCTTTCTGCCATTGTACGGTAACCAAATAGTTTCGTAAATCGATAATTAATTAAACTAAGCATTAATAAAAACGAAATTCTACAGTTAGTATAAGGCCTAATCGTAAATTTTAATAATTTGCCTTTTTTTAAAAAAAAAAAAAATCATAAAATCTTTCACCCTACCGTGCTGATGTAGGTTCACTATATTAGGTGAGAACCAAAGCTTAACTTTCCCCATTTTTCAACATGTCTAAAGATGTAAAATCAAAATGTAAATGAAAGTATAAGACCAAAATTATTATAGAATGTTTTATAGCACTATATATTACTTATAAAAATACCCATCTCCCTAACATATTTAAAGAATTAGCTTACAGTATCTCATTTCATTTGTTACTCCTGATTATCGAATCAAGTTCTTATAATCAACCCTACCTACAGGATATTTTTAGCAGAGAGGAGCTAAAAAGATTAACTTATAAATTTGATTTTTAAGGCATGTTCGTCATTAGATTTTTTTAGTGCGTTTCGTTTATTGGGTTTATATTTGGTCACGTGAACATTTAATTTTATAGATGAATGATCAAAGTTTGCTCTTTCTGGGTAGCAAAGTACTCGATCATAATAAAATAGTTTAGTATGCTTTTATGCAACAACAATTCCGATGGAATTGAAGATGAAATTCTAACTTATTAATAAAATGAAAAAAAAAAAATGTTTGTACCGGAGACTAGCATTTCCCCCTCAAAAAATGAATGTAAAATTCATGACTAGGATTGCAGATTAAAACGAAAAATTATTGCTACCCCATCATCTAAGATATTGTAATCACTCAGACTTAGATTTTACATAACAATTTCAATCCCTTAATAAATCCAAGTTGAAGCAATAACTTTTTTTTGTCCGCCATTATGAAAACCAAAAAGTTTGAAACGTAACGAGCGAAATGAACTAGATTTTTTAATGATGAATGGTCGAGTTAATTTTGTGCGCTTAATGATGAATGAAAAAGTATCGAATAGTTTAAATAATTAAAAAAATTAGCTATTGATGAACACGCCTTTAAATAACTTATTTTTTTTTTATTTTTTTTTTTTAATCAAGTGGAATTTTTTTTTTTTAGGGATTTTCTTTGGAAATGAAATTAAAAAAAAAAATAATTAAAAAATCCATTTTGTGACCTTTAGTATATATGCTAATACCAATAGGTGATATTTATGATTTGATAAAGAATATTTTAATAGCTATGGCAAAAAATACTTGATTTGATAAATGCAAAATGTTTAACTTTTTTTGTTTCTCACCCCAATTGTAATGGTCTTCGACCAACACAATTATTACTAAATAAATTAATAAAAAAACTACCTGTATATTTAACTTTACATAGGCCTACATTAAGTGAGGATAACATTTTCTTCCTATAGAAAATACAATGTTCGTAGCCTTGTACTCAAACAGACAAATATATTAGACAATTTAATATGGAGCTAAAGTAGAGGAATATTTAAATGAAGAATAAGTGTTTAATTGGAAAAATGGATTTACAGTATCTTAATTATTCTTTATTTTTTGCAATGTAGCTAATAATTAAATATGATAGACATTAATAAGTTTGTATAAAATACAAAAATAAAACTAAATAGATGTAAAACTATAACACTTTTCTTTTTAAATCACCCAGAAATTTTTTATTTATTTGGCTTTTGATGACTGAGTTTTATTTAAATCTAATTATTCTGGTACCTATGGCAGCAACTAATATGTTGGAAAATTGAGTAGGCTACTGCTAGGTTAACAAAATACTCTAAGATATTAATTACAAATTAAATGAAGCAAATTTAAAATAGGCTAGTTGTAAGTAAACTATAATTTTAAAATTAAATTTTATTATTTACCATTTTATTTGATTTTTTTTCTACATGCTTGCAAATAAGCATTAATTTTGATGTTTTTCATAGGATTTTTATTATTACCGTACTTTAAGTTTGAAATATGGATCTAAATGCATTAATGTGACCTCAGGTTAGTAGACCTGTTGTTGTTTTTTTTTTTGTTTCAATGCAATTTAAATTTTGAGATTACGAAAGAAAGGCAAAACGTTTTAAATAATGAAATTATTTATTTCATGATTGAATTGATTGTTTTACGATGGGAATGGCAACTGGGTTAGCGAATGGCTGTTTTATTTGTTTTTTAACTGTGATCACAATACTGCTTATTTTGAGTCGTTTATTTTTTTTATATCTACTACTAAACATTACAGTATATACACTGTACAGTATATTGCCTTCTGTTTTTTTTTTTTCAATATAACACAGATTGTGGAAAAAAAGTCAATTTATTAAAAAAAAAGTTTTGCTAAAGCTTCATATATTTTTTATGCTTTTTTTTTAAATGAAGAAAAACATTGGGCAAAGTTGCTTCTGTTGACAAATAATTTTATTATGATTTTAATTTTCACAAGTGATGAAATTCAAAAAAGCAATATGAGTTCAAGAAGAATGCTTACTTATTAATATACAATTTCCCCCTCCCCATCAATACACACACACTAACACACATAATAAAAAATAGTCTAAGCAAAAGGATGCTTAAATTTTTTTTAGGAAAAAAATCTAACAAAATTTTGCCTGGAGATAATTATCAGAAAACTAGTAATCTGTTATATGCAAAAACTTTTTCTTTTCAATACTGAGTCACACATTTGAATGTCATGGTTATTGCATCCTAAATATAAGTGAATGAAAAATAAAACAGCCAAGAGGAAACAAGATTAAACTTTCTTTCCTTGAACTATAACAATCAATAATTTTTAAAGCTGGTTTTTTAAAAAAAAAAAAATTAAATAAGTTTCAATATTTTATCTTTGTCAGGTTTTGGTTTTTAAAAGTTAATTTAAATTGACCAATATTTTAAAACTTTTTAATTTATTTAACTAATTACACATAAATCCTTGAAACCTGGAGTAGAATTTAGAGTTCTTTCTACACCATGGAAAAAATATCCAACTTTCTGATATAGCCTACTGTATACTGTGTGTATGTATATGTAGGCTAATGTATATTATAACCAATTCAGTTATAGTTTCACCCACCTGCCAATCAACACAGATTGTATTGTATTAATTTCAATTATTTCATATTTGTTGAATTCCACTTATTTCATTCCTTTTGTCTGTGATCAAAGTAACAGTGTATTATGATCAATTACCATGTTTACAGTAACACAGCAAATCTTTTTCTGATACGCGTTGCGGTACAGATATCACAATGGTCATGTTTTTACTGACTTCAAGCATGACTGAATTTGCAATGCATGATTTTTAAATAGTGGTAATCATTTAAATCATACAGGAAGTTGACTATGATGAGCTACAGATAGTTTATCATTAAATCTCCAAAATTGAGGATCGTGAAATGCTTTGTCAAAGAAACCATCAGCAATCATAGCTTTTGATATTATTTGGAAAATAGTGGAATATCACCTCATAGAATCGAACTGAGTAGCTGGTAAAGTGTAGGCTACTAGTTTTATTTGTCACAATGTTTTAATTTACGATAAACTATAAATTTAAGATTAAAACTTACAGTAGGCCCACTATAAATATTGGTGCTAGTTAACTTTTGGGTATTATTTTGTTTTAATGTTTTATGAAGTAATAAAGCATGTTTAAGGTGGCACAATTCTATCTTTAAAAATAAAGAATATTATGTTCTTTGAGAACGTAAATGATAAATCTTTTAATTCATTCAAAGTTAGCCTAGATGCTTAGAATAAATTAAAAGCACGCTTTGATTGGACAAGTGATTTGGGTGAGAAAGGGGAAGATAAAGTAAAGGGAGGGAAAAAAGGAGATGAGTCATATTCGTTAGAATTTATTTCCTTATTATAATTTCATTGTTTTTATTCAATTTTATTATTAATTTGGTTTAATAAATAATTGTTTTTCAAATATATTATTAATTATAGACTAGAGATTATTAAAATAGTTACTGTATATAATAATGTATTATAACTATATAAGCCAATGGCTTAAATCTACGATTCAATAAATAAATAACTAATAAATCGTAATTTCGTCATCTTACAAAATACAGTAGCACTGCCATTATAAAATAGACAAAGTAAACATGTGTGCAATCATTGATCATAGCAAAAGCAGATGACATAATTTTAGCGAATCCTATTGCAATATAGGTTCCTGTACGCCTTTTTACTGATATCTTGAGGCATCTATCGCAACAGATACCTAAAAGCTGTTGCGTACAGGATTCACTAAGCTGTATAGCAACAAAATTCACTTGCGTGTTTACACTGGTCAATATCGCAATGCATTGCTAAATGTGTCTCGGAAAAGTGGCCAATAAGTTTCAACTTTTAAATCGATGGCAAAATCACAAAGAAAATTTAAAATCTATTGGCTTGCTTATATCAATCCATCTACGAATCAATGTTGTCTGTATATGTTTTTTACATAACGTTAAAATGGTTTTCACAATATATCAATCCAAATAAACTTTTTCATATTAATCTCAAACTAAGACTATGTTTAATAAATGTTAATTACGGCAAAATTTTAAAATGAATTGGACAGTCTAACTTCCGTAGTGCCATATTCCATTAAATACTTTAATTTTCTATTTATATTGTTTTGTTTTCCCCTTTAAATGAGAAAAATGTAATACCAAAAGTTATAAGTTAATAAGTAATTAAAATATGAACTTTTGTAACAATTGGTTGTATTTTAAATTTTGAAAATAATGCTGACGGCAGTAATTATTTCTGATAAAAAAATGTTTTAGATCATTGTTTTATCAATTTTTTTAAAAAATGAAGTATTTTATGTATGCAACCAGTTAATTATTTTAATAAAATTAATTTAGGCCTATCTTAATAATAAATCTATACTCACTGTAAACTGTAATCCTGTCCTTGTTGAAGAAAGTCCTTGAGATTTGTCATTTTCATGATCATAGACATCATCTACAAATTAAAACAAGTTGAAGTTAGCCAAAAAATAAAACTGGTCATTTTTAAAATCAAAGTAAGACATTTATAAGGAAGTCAAAATTAGCACTAATTAAAATCTTAAGTTTCCTGCTTGTATTATCACATAATGATGAAAGTAGCAGAAATAATATAGTAGAGTAGGCTACCCTAGCCTATATTTATATAAATCATCAAAATAATTCCGAAGTAGCCAAGTAAGTATATTCAATGAATCAAAATGAAAAACATACCAATAAACAATTAAAAATAAAATATCAATGTCTACAGTAGCCTACTTTGAACATTTAACAAATTATTTCAAATAGACCAGATTGAAAAAAGAAGTGTAGGGAGTAAACTATTAGCAATCAGTATAAAAATAAACATTTTCTAAGCTACTGGAATTTAAGTCAGAAAAATATATACCGTAATTATAATTGTTTTATTTTTAATATTATGGACACCACTGCTTTTTATCAAAATAGACTATTATTATAAAGACAATAACAACAAAAAAAAAGGCATTAGCCTATATGATTACGTCACATAGACTACTGTATATTTTACTAACTAATAAATTTATAATTTTTAAAACCTGAAATTAACAAGATTTAAAAACATTCTAAAAGAAATAATAGCCTATATAAAAATTAAAATACTATTTTATATAGTAAGCTAAAGTACTGTATATGGATTAGTCTAAACCTTAAATCTAGTTTTCAAAAATCATACAACATGTATGTTTACAACCAAAATATAACAGGCATACTATACAGTGAAATTAAAATAAATGATACCTTCTATCATAATTGATTATACCAAAGCTTTTAACTATATTGACCATAATGTTTTCCTTAAATTATTTGAAATGGGGACTTCTGGATTAATATCTTGGATTTCATCTTTCTTGACTAACAGGAAGCAAATTTTGAATGCACCTTCTAAACTTAAATTTATTGAATATACAGTAGCCTAACTGAACAAATGGCATTCCACAGGGATCAGTACTAAGTGCTATTTGTTTTTGCTATAACTATTAGCAAAATTACACTGAAGATTCCAATTCATTATAAATTTATTGACCTAACTGTTGTTTGTTCTGGATCTAGTCTGAATTTGCAAAATGTAGTTCAAAATAATTTAAATTTAAATATAATTATAAAAGATTCTAAGGTCAAAGGAATGTAGGCCTATTTAAATCTCAATAAATCTAAAATTATGATTCATAACTTGATTGAACTTATTATTAAAGCTGATAATTCTACAATGAATTGATGTAAACAAGTATAAGAAGATTCTGGGTTTGACTATTCAGAATGATTCTAGATGGAATGAACATATAGAAATTTTTTTTCTTAAAGTGGAAAAAAAAAAACTATTTATAATTTATAAATTAAAAAGGCTCAATGCTTCTACTATAGCTATTTTACATGCTTAGCCTATAAGTCTTTCATAAGACCTACTCTTGAATATGGTTGTATGGTGTGGCATTATTCTATTACCAAAGATCAGTGTAGAATGATTGAAAGAGTACAAATCAGGGTTTCTAAAGTTGTTTTAAAAGAATCCTTTATAGATTACAAATCTGCTTTGGAGATTTTAAAATTAAAAAGTCTAGAAGAAAGAAGACTTGATATCACAATTTAATTTGCCAA
>PXIH01S0050455.1:5392-16164 GCA_003024985.2 Euperipatoides rowelli
CCATGGTGCCCGCGGGCACAGGGTTGGGAACCACTGATCTATATCAATCCATTGCTGGATGAAGCCCTCTCCAAAATTTCTCATGAACTTATATCTTAAAAATTTGTTTCCAATCATTCCTGCAAACCTTTTTATTTCATACTCCCATCTGGCATTAGGTCTTTTTCATGGTCATGTCATGTTATGTCCTTTGTAATCCTGTTGAGTATGTATTTTTGTACTCCATTTATTAGCTTTTCTTCCACAGTATTTTAGTTCTGGTTATATGCCCTGCTTATTTCCACTTTAAATTATTTACTCTTTTAATATTATAAACCTTTGTGCTTTAATCCAATCAATAAAAAAATCCTATAAAATTAAAAAAAAAAAAAAACACAAAATGTTGACTATTTCAAGATAGCCTCCTATGTTTTGAACCCTACATAGTTTGCAAATCCAGGTATTAAATTAAAAACTTAATTTTAAATATATACAGTTTATTATGTTAAGATATAATTTTTTAATTTAATACCTGTATTTGCAAACTATGTATGATTAAAACATAGGCTATCTCGAAATTGTTAAAGTTGTATTTTGTGTGGGCTTTTTTTTTTTTTTTTTTTTTTTTTTTTTTTTTTTTTTTTTTTTTTTTTTTTTATGTTTAATTTATAGAATTTTTTTTTCTTTCTTATATTGGAAATCAATTACTTCTTTCCTCTAAAAAACGGAACTATCGACAAAAAAGAAAAAAAAAAGAACATTATTTTCAACGTAATTAATTTAGTTGGCCAAATGCGATCTCTACGGATTCATCCAAATATATAAAATCATGTGAAACGTGAACGATTCAACCATAAAATTGTTTCTACAGTATTTTAGTTCTGTATTTCATGTTTAATTTAAAATAGGCTATTTCTTTAATTTCCAAGTAATTTAGACTTTAGAAAGTAAACGCGTTATTTATTTTTCAAAATGGTTTTATTTACTATTTAAAAAAAAGAGAAACATAAATGATCACAGATACACAAATATGTGTAAACAAAATGTCTACTGCAGATATGAAATAAGTGTATTTGATTCATTGAGCTTTAGGTTTGTAGAGCTCAATGATTTGATTCGACATTTTTTATTACCGGTATATATATAAAAAAAAAACATAAATGGTAACAGATTCAGAAGTTCTTTTAAATTAAATAAAAACTAAGTTATCTATTAATATACAGTATGTTTATTTTTAATAAAAAAAAACAGAACTTTCATTTGATAGATTTTATCATAGATCAACACAAAACCAGAAGAAAAAGACAAAAAATGAAACCAGGGCAGACCAACCAGAACCCAACAATAAAAAAAAAAATACCATAAAAAAAAAAAAAAAATTATGCATAATCATGTCATTGAAAATTAGAAATGGAGGTCAGTCCATAATTTAGTAAACATTTCATGTGACAAAAAGGACATATAATTTTTCCAAAGACAAGCAAAATAAATTTTTAGATGAGATAATTGGGAAAGTTTAATATTCTGGAAGATGTAAAAAACATCTTACCTTCCAAATTGCAAAATGTCCAATAATAATTAGGTTTGGAGTTGTGTTACACAAAAAAATGTCCTGTACACATTTATATTTATTTAAATCAATTTGTAACATTCTATCCAACCAAAGTCTGCATTGAAGAAAATAGGAACATTGCAAAAGCAAATGATTACCATCCTCTGGGAAATTACAAAATGAACAATTTGGCTGGACATTAAAATTATATCTGAGGTTTTAGAAGGAGTGTGAAGCAGCAGGCTCACAGTCTTATATTTAATCAAAGGTGCAACACTATTAGGAGGCAGCTCATCAATGAAGTTAAGTCTATGCCCTAAAGTTAACCACTTCTTGGTCCAGCGAGGTGGGGGGTATCTGAGTGGGGTACCTCCAATTGAGCATTAATTGGTTGGAAAAAGGAGTTGAAATAAGTAATTGAATTGGCCTGAATGATCTTCGCAAAAAGCCCAATATCCATTCGAGAAAGCATCCCTTGGTAAAATGGGGATAAAGTCTATGCTTGGCAATCAAGACCAGTCGATCTTTCCATATAATCTTTGTGGCTATCATGATCAGAGAGATAATAATTTTTTTAGTAAAAGCAAAATGAGGTATAACATAATGCAACTTTGGAATGCACAAAGTATTTATCAATTTTATTCTAAGCACAATCGATAAATATGAAAATTTATTTAACCTCATACACTTTTTGAAATTTCTGTCTTATTTCATTTTGAATTAGAAAACGTGCCCATGTACCAATAAAAGGAAATGGAATGCCTAAATACTTTTTAGGCAAAAATTTCCCTAAGATGGGAAGAAGTTGCAAATTAGAAAGGTAAAGCACAGAGGTGGAGGTATATAGTGCGTTGGGCATGCATCAATGGAGTGAAAGACCGCCATATCCTTTAAATTTAATTGATTAGTCAATATTCTCCCCCATTTCGATAAAGAAAAATTTGTTAGATTAAAGTCCCCTGCCACAATGCACCTATGAAAAGGATAATGGTTGATTAGCTCAATTATTTTGTTGAACAGGTTATCCTGAATCCTGGGCTCCTTGTGACAGTAAATATTGATCAACATAATAGGTTGAGAATCTACTGCAACAATAATTGCAATAAGTCGAGGCATGGAAACCAAAATAAGGGGTTGCGCCCGCAATAACAAGAGTCTCATACATATTGCCACTCCACATACAGATTTAGGTGCATGAGCTGAGAAAACAATAGCTTGGAGACAGTTAGACCACTGAAACAGTAAATTTCATCTCATGCAAAAAGCCTACAGACATATTATTTTTCTCCAGATAATTAAGAATTCTACCCCTCTTGCCAAAATTATTCATAGCCTAGGTATTGATAGTAACAAATGTAATATTACTAACCATAGCTGTGTTATTAGGTAGTTGCTTCACACTTTCAGAAGTTAAAATATTCTCTTGATCAATTATCAGCTGAACATTATTGTCATCAGGGTGGTTCAAAAAAAAAGAAATGGCAGCCAAGTTATCCAAAATTAAAGAAGTGCCCTGAAGTGATTATAATGAAGGAGGGGAGGGCTGATTCCGAGTATGCCTTAAAGAATAAACTGTCTTAAGCGTTTGCTGAGACATTGTATCAAGTTTTCTGGCTTCTTTAGTTTGCTGAGTCTGTAGATTAATCTTTGTGTTCTTCGGAATATTAGATTTTATTTTGTTGATATGAATATGTTGTTTACCTTCTATTGGGGGTACCAGATCAATTGATGTAGCTACTTCAATTATAGTAGAGTTTTCCGAGTTTATTAGAGCCATAGAGGCCACACATTGCAAAATGTCTCTTTCCTGGATCAATGGCTTTCCATCATTATGTGATCGTAGGGAAATAGCATCTTTACTAGCAGCCAAAGGAAGTGTCAATATATTATCCGTAGAGATACCAATTGACAAAGGTGAAGATTGTACAAGGTTAAGCTGGAGGGACAATCATAATCGTCAACATTAGCATCCTCCTGGGCCTTTTGCTGTAATAACGCACAATACGTTTATTCAAAAAAACTTTAGAACATAGGACAGTTTGCATACATGTTGAGCTGGTTTGAGGCCATAACAATATTTAAGAGGTCACTACTCTCGAAGTGAAAACATATGTGAGGTCTATCCAAAATATGCAAATAAGTTCTAAAATTTTTAATCCTAATAAAATAAAGCAGATACAGAACCGAGAAATTAGAATGCAGTTTGAAAAAAATTGTTGTCTGTCCTGTGGCACAATTTTGGCCATTTGGCTTTTTAAGTGATCCCTGTGAGAAGGAATCAATAATACCCCAAGGCTCCAGGTGGGGGGGGGGGATATTCCTTTAAGATAGAAATCGGAGTTTTGTCTATTAAAATCTTACTCATTCTATACTTCTCCTTTTGCGGTAAAAAAAAAAAAGGTTTAAATCCAGCAAGTTGAGTGGTAGCATTCTGAAAAATCGCTGCATCCAATGGAGATGAAAATTCTATAAAGTAGAAAGCCGGATTACTAAGCTGATACAATGCCTCCACATTATTAATTAAAGTTATCAATTACTTCAATAAAATCTGCACATCAATTGTAAATAATTCATAATTATAAACAACTGGCATAATACAAATATTTGGCCCCATCATAAAAGAATATTGGGAGGTCCAATAAAATAAATTCTTCTTTAATTTTATCTCATCAGTATTAAAATCAGTATTACTGAAAACGTTTTGAGGGGTTGCATAGGGCCCAACCATAGACACAGGTTACATATCAGCCCACATAATAAGGCCACAAGGACCAACAGGTTAGTGAAAAAGCCTCAAAAAGCAGACTTACCCACTAACAGAAGTATTACAATTAAGATGAACTTGATAATAAATTACCAAATACTATGAAAACTGCCAAAACGATCGTCTGCTTTACTCTCAAGTGAAGAGAACATGGTAGTAAAATGCCACCTAGCAGCTATCAACCTATTAATATATGTCTATTTTTGTTACCTATAAAAGTACAATTATTGAACAATATGATGTACTAATTATTACATTTTCTCATTTGATGTTTATTGAACAATATGATGTACTAATTATTACATTTTCTCATTTGATGTTTATTGAACAATATGATGTACTAATTATTACATTTTCTCATTTGATGTTTAGTGCTTTTTATACGTTTTTTATGAACGATTTAATAAATAATAAAAAAGTTATCTACTATATTGGACTCTAAAACTACTTCAAGATTATTCTAGAAAAAATCAAATAGCAATTAGGCTATATTAAATCAAAATTTGAATTTGAACTTTTTAAAAAAAAAACAAGCTGATTTATTATCATAAAAATATATATTAATACAATATTTAGAGATACACTATTAAAAAAAAGGTTACATAAGATTTTATGTAACTCTAATTTAGAGTACTGGTATACAATTCAAAATATATTACCTCAAATAAAATACTAGATTTAGAAATATAATTTTAAGTAGAAATGGATAAAATAGAATATAATTTAATAACATGAGAATTAAGTTCTACTATATGATAATATGTAATTAAAACTCAAAATTGATTCATATTGACTATTAAATTAGAAGAAAATTAAAGTTGTTATATAGTATGTATAAAAAAAATCAACAATGCTATCTGCATTTTAATAATTTCATCTACATTTTTTCTATGTATTTTCCCAATTTTTTATTACTATTTTGTATTTTAATATATATTTATTTGACGATGATGATTATAAGTTAATATAACTTAACTAGGCGATAAAATATGGAGCTACTAAAAGACTAAAATTGCATATTAAACCAGAATTTAAAATTTAAAAAAACAAAAAAACTATAATAAATATAAAACAATTAGAAAAGTATACTAGCAAGCGGCCATTAGCACTAACATCCGGGTCTGTCTATTTTTTCTTTCAAAGAAATAACTTATTAATATAAAATTATTTTTAAAGTTAACCCTTGAATTTCATTAATGTATTTTTTTATCAATTTCAGATTATTTGGATCACGCTGTAGGTTTTAAAACTGGTTATTATGTATCTGCAGCTGGACTTATGATCGGTGCTCTGGCATTATTTTTAGTTAATTGGTTACGTGTGCAAACAGGGCCTACAATCCATATCGATCCAAGTATTCGAGATGGCCTTTCACCTACACAGGGACCAAGTGGACAACTTTTAGATGTATCTGAAATATGTGCCGGCAGAGCTGCAGGACAAGTATCAAAAAATGTAACAGGTAAACATAATCGCCAACGTTGCCAAATGTATGGCCAGTGTAGTGAATTAGCCTGCATATCAGAAGAAGCATTAGACGATGATCCATTAGATGATTTACCCAGCGAACTTTCAGCTTGCAATAAGGTAGAGGAATATCTTCGACTTAATAAAGGCGAAGGAAGATTTAAATGGGCAAAAAATAAAAAATATACTGTTTCTCCACAAAATAGCACCGAAGAAGAACCAATGAAAAAGAGGCGACCTAGTATTACAATTATAGAAGCTATAACTACATCTTTATGAGAAAGGAAAGATGCTTCTAGTATGAACTAATATTTCAGTAACTGAGAGCTTTGTGGATACTGTATATTTTGTACATTGTGCCGGTAACGGGTGCTCCCGAAATATAATGGTAAGGTACTTTGAAGATGTTTTCGATTACAGAAAATACTCAATAAATGGAAAATGAGAAGTAAACTATAAACGCCTAGACGTTTTGTAATTTAAATAATTAAAGACTTAAACAAATTATAAATTCCAAGCCGATGTACTGAAAATGTTTATCAAAAATTATTTTTCCCAGATTCTGTTAACGTTTTGAACGTTTAAACAAAACTGAAAATAATTTCTCAATGCAATACAATAATAGTAATAATTTCTTCCCTCTCCCCCCAAATATTGCAAAAATTTAATGTGTGTAGTTAAATTTAAACGGTTATTTTTTTTTAAAAAATATTAAATTCACCCCCCCCCCCACCCCTCTTTTTCCCCAATAAAAGAAGAAAATTAAACAAAAGAATATGGTAATTCAAATTTTTATTTATTTTATTAATTTTTATTTTTTTTTTAAATAAAAGTTCTGGGATTTATACAATTTGGACAAAATTCAAATTGTAATTTGAAAAAAAAATAGTAAAAAAATCAATATCATTTTTTTTTTCATGACCAAAATGAACCAAAATATAAATAACTACTTTTTTTTTTTTTGAGATGATAATGGTGCAGGTACACAAACTGAAGACAGCTGGGCGGCTGCAGGTACGGTCCACTAGGTTGTAGGCTATACAAAAGAATGAAAGTGCTAAAACTTCATTTGCATGTGAATCTTTACCCACTTCAATAAGAACATTCATTTTAACTTCACTTTTGGCAATAAAGGAAAGTATTCTAAGGCTGGATCTAACTTGCGATTTAGTGCGACGATAGGATCGTCATGATAATTTGCCTCTGCGGGTGGTCTTGAAATTTTGCAAAGTTTAGGTCACAATTCTTAATTTCTTGCGGTCGATACCACGCCAAAACAAGTGTAGTTCTAAATTTTGGCATGTACATATGTAAATAGATTCTGATTTTGTGCAATAGAATTTGTGAATCTTTACAATTAAAGCCTTTTTATTTATTTTATTGTTTTATTTATTTAACATACAATTAAGCAAACAAATTGCTTACTGTTGCAAAAGGTGTTTCTTCTAAATTTAATTTAACTAATCAAATTTTAAATTCTAGACATGAGAAAGTAAAAATATTATATTTATAATATTGGATTGTCCAGAATTTTCAGAAAGAAGGAAAGGAGAACTGCTGCACTCAACTTCATCTTTCCTCTCCCAATCTCCCCTCCATCTCGTCCCATTGTCAAGTTACTGGCTAAAACAATGTGTTAGAATCAAAAAACTGCTCTGAGATCAAATATTCATCTAAAATCGCTTTGCATCTGAATAGCCATAAACACTTTTTGATAGCATTTATTTTGATTACCGTGTTTAGAAAAAGGCGAGCGGAACATTAAATGTGAAGCATCTACAACTCCGCCAAATAGCCTGTTTGTGCGGCCAACTTCTAAATAATTTAGGGAAATTTCCGTATGTCAATTCCTACTTTTAATTACCTATGACATTTAGTCCACGGCTACCTTAAAAAAACGACACATGATTTTAGAAATGCAACTGGCAATAAATATACAATACATTACAGTAGGCTATATTAAAAATAAATAAACATACAGCATTTTCAATTAATCCTTATTCAGTCTAATTTATAAACAACTTTCCTTTTAGCAATTTCTCATCTTAATTTTTTTTTTTTTAAATTATTATTATTGTCTTTACATAATATTTTTTTGTGCCTCATTTTGTCAGAGAAAAAAAAAGTAAATAAATTAAAAGTTATGGAGGTTATTAATAGGGGAATGATATTTAAATTCATTTAGAACTAATATTTTTGTTATTTTGAATAGTCAAATCGTGACGATTCAATCGCAGATGTAGAAACAAATCTGAAAACAGATTGAATAACACGTAACTATGCTCGAATCGCAAACTTAATTGCATTGTCGATCCTGCGATTCGACTGCAGACTTCTGTGATCAAGGCGATTGAATCGTTAAATGTAGACAACTTCATAAGAGACAAGGTATTGAACTTTTGGTGATTTATCGCGATGATCCTATCATGATTTATCATAAGTGTAGAGCCGGCCTAAAAGTAATATTGGGAAAAGTTCACTAAATATTTATTTTAAAATAAAAAACTACTTTTTTTCTCTCTGTCTATTTATTTAATAAAATTGATTTACACAATATATACTTATGAATACAAATACTCATAAGGTTGAATACTATTTCATGACATCACATACCTTTATTATTAAAAGAACACTTCCAAAGAAAAAAACAAAAGATGTAAAATATAAATAGTTTGTCCTAATTCACTGCTTTGCTGATGAAGATATCTGGAAAATATTTATTTATTTATTCTAAGTTTCCTGGTCTAGGATTTTCCTAGCGGCAAGGCTGAATGCAACCTGGTCCACAGGATGTGGTTCATTGAAAGCCCACTAGATATATGAGTAGACATAAATAAACATTCCCAGGACAATCTGTAAGGTAATTCAACTAGAAAAAGGAAAACTCTGATGACAAATCCTGCACCTGGTTGATGAAGCCCTATATGCAGCAAGAGACCGTTTGAAAAAAATAAAATAATGATGATTATAAGTTTTCAATGTATGGCTTTAAACAAATTTAAGATTTTCTGATATTCAATCTCATTTAAAAACCACTACATTGACAATAGACCACCATTTTTAATTTACAACAACTTTAATAGAATTCAGATAAACCATGTGATATCCTGTCAATTTGTCTTATCAGCTGGATGGTTTTACCAAGAAAATAATAATTTCTTGAGCAAGCTAGATTGAAATCGACAATACCATAAACTTAACCTTTCTGATAAATGTAATTATAATTCTAACCCTGATCCTTCCTAAACTATTTCATGACCTCAATTGTATTGGCAATCCCTCTAACCCTAATTTTATACAAAATCTAAGAATGATCTCAATCTTACCTTAACTCTAATGTTTGACCCTAACTGTGATTAATTATAATAATACCTCAAATTTGAAGATAAAAATGTTTTTTAGCCAGAATCCATCAGCTTGGAAATTGTACCACTTTGCTATTTGTACAAAGCCAGGGTAAAGCATGGCTTTAGAAGCTGCAGCCCAGGGGTGAGGTGTCTAACTTGCTGTGGGATCTTTTGAGATTTAAATGGCAACCAAAAAGTTATTTCATTTATGAATGCTAAATTAACGTAAAACATTCTAAATTATCTATTTAAAAATAAGGTTTAATTAAGCAATATGCTGTATTAATATACTACATCAAAAACAAACAAAAAAAAAAAAAACATTGTATTGTATATTGTACGCCAGTTTTTCACATCATACATATTTTTTAATGTGAGTAATGCAAAGTGTTCTTTCTAACAACACGTTTTATTGTTTTGAAATCTCACATTAGTGTTTACTGCTGTAAGTTTATACTATGTATATAGGTGATTTAGGAGTGGATATCAATAAGGCAGATGGTATTCAGTTTGCCTTATATATAGTGTTAATGTTTGAATTTTAATTTGTGGTTATCCTTGTTAAAATAAGTTTATTTTTTCTTTAACTATTTTTGTCATTGAAATTATTATTGGGGGTCTCAAAGTGTTGTAGCTCAAGGGCATACAAAACCTTAATCCAGCTTGGTTGTACAACCTACAGGTTCTAGCATGCTATCTCAAACTTTTTTCAAGGTACATGCATTTATAATACAAGAATAAAATATAAATGGCAATAAAATTAAATATCCACATATATATTTCAAATGTTGGGATTAAAGTCAGAATTTGAATATTAACTTTTTAGCTATGTAGCCTGATAATTAATAAAAAATATAATTTTTTTTCTGTCAAACTAATTTTGTTTAAAAAGCTCCATTTGGTTACCTATTTTAATTATACTGATATTAAAACCTGGGTTACCTGACAGTCATGTATAAATCACAAACTATTGAAGTCATGGGACTGGAAGGGGAAAGATGGCCATGCAAATGAAGTTTTACCTGTGCNTTTTACTATATTGTGGGGAAAAAAAGAAAAACAACATGAAATATTTTTTTATTGTTACGTGTGATACTTTTTTCTTACAATTCACAAGTAATTTATTTATTTCATTAAAATAAAATTACATTTTATGAAAATTGGATCTATTTGCCAATTGTTGTGGGACTTAAATTATATTGTATTAAAGTTTTCTTTAACATCGACTTAATTTTTAATATGTAACTCCTTTATGATTTGAGATTCCTTATTTTTTTATAATAAAAGTTGAATATTGTAAATAGATTCACCTATGTGTTGCCAAAATTATTTTGTAAGTTTGCTGCTTAGTTTTCTAAATGTTTTTTTTAATGATTATTTACAATTAAAAACAATAACAACCATTAGATCCCCTTGATGGAAAAGAAAAGGTATTTGAATGCAAAACACATTAAAACAAAAGTTTTACACGTTCTTTCACATATACTTCTAAATCATTTAAAAGGCTGGTCTTGTCTACCATATGAATGGAAGAAAGGAAGTGTGTATGTGTATGTACTTAACAACATATTTCTGAATAACAGCTATAGAGTATAAGAGTTGTGTTCTCAGTGTAATTAGTCTAAAATAACTAGTTGAGTCTGACACTGATGATGGCAAAAGC
>PXIH01S0050469.1:7851-20196 GCA_003024985.2 Euperipatoides rowelli
AAATTCATTAATTATATCACGTAATATGAAAAACTTTGATGCGCGGTATTACCCACTGCACGGTATTCCCCCCACTTCCCCCTTTAGCTGCCCACCCATAAGTTAAAATAATTTTCAATTCAACAAGCGGCAACAATCGCCAAAATTTGATAATTTTCTCAAACTTGCATTCCGTGTTATCATGCTAATGTTGTAATCTTTGTATTTGATTACATACTTATTTTCACAGTCATAAAAATATTATTATTTGAATATATGGTATACGGTTTATAAAAATTATTTTGTATTCAATGTGAGTTTAGAACCAAGTGTTTGTGTAAACTGTATTTATCATTATAAAAAATATAAATCAGGTAAGTATTAAAATTTATTTATTCACATGGATTTTTAAATTTCATAATTTCTTTCTATCAACTTGCAAAATGTTTACTGTCTGGTTAAAATACTAGATATTTGATGTAAAAAAAAACTTGTCTGTGTTTTAAGGAAGACTCAAATGGTTTGAAAAATCAATTTTGACATTTTAAAAATCCATATTTGTTTCTGAATAAAAAAGTATCAAATTTTTTATGATTATATTACTCCCATAATATTGTATATTGGGGATCCTAGATAGAATAATTTTATTAAAATAATTTAAAATATATACTTACAAAACCTTAATAACATCGTAAATAATTCAATTATTGTTTTAGCTAGACTCATGTTTCTTTTGAAATACAATTTGAGCATCCTTTCTTTAATATTGTTTAGTACTGTATTAATATTTTCTTTCACTTATTTTTTTTTTCTACTTGAACTTCTTAATTTACATATTCTATGCTTTAGAAGGTTAGCCTATTGTTTATCTGTAAATTGATTGTCATAACTTTTTCAGTTTTTTTAATAACAAAAATGACCATTGATAATTATAATTTACTGTCAATACAATCATCTTTTTTCTAGCCTTAGCTAACAAATTTAGTGAAATTTTGTTGAAATGATAGATTTATTGCCATCACTTGTTTTGCATAGGTTTACATGTTGTTATCATGCCAATTTGGCAACTCAATAAGTACTGCAAAAAAATGTTGCTTATATATTTTAGCATCTCTTGCCATATACTATGTGACTAGCAAATAATCCCGTTGCACGGGCATCAACCATTTTTTTTGTTTAAGCTCTTTTTATGTAAGAGAAAACACCACTTAAAGTTTCTAAAAATAGTTCCCATGCCGCGATCTTTTAAGCCTTTTGTTTAAGCTCTTTTTATGTAAGAGAAAACACCACTTAAAGTTTCAAAAAATAGTTCCTGCACCAATCTTTTAAGCCCGTTAAACCTTTTTTATTGTTTTTTTTTTATCACAGTGACCTAAGAGAGAGAAAAAATGTTTTGAATAAACCCATTAAATGACGCTGTTACTGGCTTCGGAACACGCTATTCCAATTTCCCAATTAGTATATAGGATTACGCAACTATGTCTATATAAAATTGAATTCAATTTTGTCAAGGTTTACATTTTATTTTTGGTGTCCATGTCCCTCCATAAGTGGCGCCAAAAAAATTTGTATATAAAATTGTATTTTCTGTTATTAGTATTATAATTTTTTTTTTGTGAAATTAATTTTGGAAAGCTTATTTTATCTTGTTTTTAATATATCTATTGTAACACTTTTTAATTAGTCATAGTCAGGGCCTTTCAAAGAAATTTGAGGCCTGGGGCAAGTTATATTTTCGAGGCCCTTTAAAAATGGGAAAATATAATTTTGATAAGCTTTTTTTTTTTTTTTTGGTTGTATGGACATTTTATTACATAAGGTTGGTTGTGAATAGTTTGATAAGCTTTTTTTTTTTTTTGGTAGTATGGACGTTTTGGTTACATAGCATTGGATAAACTTTTTTTGGGGGGAGTGTGAACGTTTGGTTTAACATTAACTGGTGATTCCTGCAGATCGAGGCCCCTCAATAAAAAATTGAGGCCACTAAAATTGTGAGGCCCGGAGACTACAGCCCCTATTGCCCCTCCCCCCCCCCCTCTGATAGCCCCTGGTCATAGTCATATATTTCTAAGAAAATGAGTTTTATTATGCTTCTGGATATGAAAAATAAAAAAAAAAATGGAAAAGCAGGAAAAAGAAATCTTGAAACAGAAAATGCTATGTCTAAGTATTTACTTATAGAAAAACTGGATTCCACAATTCTAAAGTAGTGAAAAGAATCTTGTAAAAAGTTACGATACTATTAACTAGTGAACTTGCTAAAAAACAAGATGCAGTTACTCGTGAAAATATAGAATTGAATCTAGTCAGGAGATATTTTTTTCTACATAATGTATGTCATTCACTAAAGGTTTTAAGGATTGGACAAAGGTAAAGGTTCATGAACATTAATATTATGCAGAGGATACAAATTGTATCATAATCTTAATAGCACAAATTGCAATTCTAGGTCAAATTGACTTAGCTATTAAAAAGTTTATTTAGGAGAAAATAATTATTGGAGAAAGCAACTATCAAATTTTTTACAAAAACATTTACCTGCATTTCGCGATAGTGGTGAAAATATTTTTCTTTATCTGCTCCAAGTGGATTAGAATATTTAGCTGAATTTGACAAATTTGTAGCTTCACTTATAAAAAAAACATGGCACAGTATGAAAAGATAGTGTTAGTTTATCTTTCATTGAATATTTGTGATGAGTTATGAACTTATAAATAAAGAAAGTATAAACTTGTTTCAAATGGAGATTAAAAACTCAAAATATTTTTCCTTAATCATTGATTCTACTCCTTACATTACAGATGTGGATCAACTCACTTTTGTGCTACGTTATTTGACATAAGATGAAAATCAATATAATGTTGATGTTTTTTTTTTTTTTTTGCTATTTAGTCACACAGTGGAGAAGTATTGGAAAAATAATTAGAACATCTGGAGATAGGACCTAAATATTACCGATTGTAAAGGTCAAAGTTATGATAATGTTTATTTCCATCATTTTTATGTGCTTTATCCTATAGGTATCTCAGGCGTTTTTTAATGCTCAGAGTCATGCACTTAGTGATAAGGTTTTTAAAATTCTAGAAATTTGTGAGGTCATGAACCAAGCTATTAATTTATTAACCCTTGCATTCTAGATTTAGCATGCCAATATTGAATGAGCAAAGTGGAAGTAAGGGCAATACCAGTTGTAGCCTAATTCATGATATTTTGGGCATGATGATTACATTTTTAACTGTTGTTCTTGTGCTATAATGCTAGAAAAATTATAAATTTTTATGTTTTAAAAGTTCACCATCCAATTCCTTAGGAAAAGTTTGCCATCTTGGAAAATGGCGGCCAAACAACAAGTTTTCCCAAACATCTTCTGACTGAACAAACGTATAAAAAATGATTCAATAAAAATTATTACTTAAACAATTTTTTTTAAGAAAAGTCCTAAACAATTTTTTCCTAGAAACAATCCCTGAGCAGCAATCAAGGGTTGAAATATCACTGCTTCATATGGTTATGCAAATTAGCTGTCTGGAGATAAGAAAATATGCTTAATCAAGGTAGCCACAGAAAATAAATTTTCAAAATTTCAGGATATTTCTCTTCAACCCTGACATTTCCAAATGCTTGACAATTTTTACTCCTGTGAATCCTGATAAAGTTGATATTTTTGTCATTGTTGAATTTTAAGAAATGCCGTGATATTTTCATAACAAAAAATGAAATTATGCGCCTGTGCACAATAATGTGTGGGTGGCTACTATCTCCACCATGCTGCATATCTGAGCTACCCTTTTTACTAAAATATTAATTCTGGTTTCCACTTTTCTTTTTTTTTATCTCATATACAATGGGGCTTGTATATAAAACCGAAAATTATTAATATTAATATTTCATATTTCAAAATTCTCAGCTCAAAAAATAATTGGAATTAAAATCTATTTTTTTTATATAGTTTAATATGTCTTTAACAATTGTATGTACTTTTTTTTCCTTAAAAGTCACTTTAAAGTTGAAAATTTTTAAATTTTCCAAAAATGTTAATTTCTTCTTCTTCTTCAAAAAAAGCTGCCATAGGCCTGTATGTTAAAAAGTTGTGGGGGCACCCCTAATCATTTAGACTAGTTAACATCGGACCGTTTTTGAAAATGTAATCTAAATAATTAATTAAAACCTTCTAGCTGTTGATTTACTCTAACTACAAGGCGATTTCCATACTACGTCATGAACTTGCCCTAAGGCAATAAAATAGAAGAGTACAAGAGGGCATATTAAATACAAAATAAATCCTATTTTTGAACTTATGTAGGTTAAATGATTGTTATAAATGAAAAATATGTCTTTATTAACATTCACAAGCATTTAAATTGTTCAAATTATTAATATATTTTTTTAATCGATTTTTTAATTAGCCTCGTTAGTAACCAGTTTATTAAGGCATCAGTGGGTGGAGTCGACCTGCCATACAAATCTCTTTGTAGTTAAAGTAAATAAACAGCTGCAAGGTCATATGACATATTAATATATTCAGTAGACATCCAATCAACATTCGATTAGTATAACATCATCAGATCTTCAATGGATTTTGTATCCTGGCATCCCATTCGTAACCTATTGAGCGAGTGTAGACCGCTGTAATATTGAAAACAGCGCGATTGAACATCGTCAATATCTAAGGCTACTGGTGGGTTAGAAAGTCGATTCTTGTTGTAAATAACATCTACATTAATCCAGCTATAATTCTAAATAAATGGTTTTAATTAATTATTAGGATTACATTTTCAAAAATGTTCCGATGTTAACTAGTCTAAACGATTAGGGGCGTCCCCTACAACTTTTTAACATACAGGCCTATGGCAGCTTTTTTTTTTTTTTAAGAAATTACCATTTTTGGAAAGTTTAAAAATTTTCAACTTTAAAGTAACTTTTAAGGAAAAAAAAGTACATACATATTGTTAAAGACATATTAAACTATAAAAAAAATAGGAGATTTTAATTCCATTTATTTTTTGACTGAGAATTTTGAAATATGAAATATTAATATTAATAATTTTCGGTTTTATATACGAGTCTTACTGTATATACAGTATAGTAGCTACACATTTCCTTGGTGTTGCTATATAACTAAATGAATATGTTTTTGTTTCAGGTGTATACTGAATTAATGTGAACTGCAACTATGGAGCCAACCACTGTTAAGTCAGATGAGTGTGCTTTATGCAAAGATTTTTTGAATAATAGCAAACCAGTTGTGGCATTGAGTGAAAAGGGTGTCCAAGTGATTTTCAGTGCTGCTATTGAAAGAAGTATTTCTATTAATGTTCAGCCAGATCAAAAAGTTCACAAAGATTGTAAGAAAAGAAAGAGAAATGAGGATAATTCAAGCACAACTTAGGGTATTATATTATGATCATCAGGTTCTCTTGTAAGAAATTAAACATTGTGCATTTTATTTGGGAATGGGCGGGGGGAGTGATTCCAGATCCTTATCATAAGTCAGAAATCATAACTGTTTAGTCATTTGAGTTCAAGGACAATATCATAAATATTTGTCATGATAGACATGATGAATGTGGACTGAGTGTCTTAGGAAGAGTCAACAAGACTATTTTAGATTTACATGCTGCTGAGGGCTGATACTGTTTATTACAGGATATGTTCAACAAATTTCCATACAGTGAGATATTCCAAAGCAGTTTTTTCTTTTCAACTTAAAGAAGACACAGGAACCAAAAACAGAAGTTGGTAGGAAGGCCTCCAGACATCATCGGAATGGAAGTTACAGAGAGTCTGTGACATTTTCAGAAGTATGAAGATGGTTAACAAACAATGCAAGATTTTTTTGATAAGATGAAAGAATTCTTAGATAAAATTGGCTTACAGTCATACACAATAAAACATATTAAGAATCTTCTACAAGAAACTTAAGGAAAAATATCATCATAGGGAATGTTTTTGGAAAAGTAAATGTAACGTTTAGAGATATTACAAAATCAATTCTTCATGATTTTTACCAGCACCCAGAAGATGATGTAGACAAGTTAAAAGCAAATAACTATACAGGATGGTGTCAAAGATCATCAAAATGAAATTAAAAAAAAGATTAGCCTACACTTTTGGATATGTACCCTGAATTAAATAATTTATCAATGTAGACTGCTCTTGATTTTTTTTTTTTTTTTAAAACAAATTTCCCGTTATTCGCATTAAATCTATTTTTCAATATTTAATTAATAAGTTATATGCAATAGTAATTAAGAAAGACCAGGTTCCTTTTTCTGAGCCGGCATACTTGGTTAAAAAAACCCTGGCAAGGTGGAAGAAGCCAGGAAAAAACCGTTCCATAACCGGATCAGCTGGGACGCGAACCTAGGCTACTCCCAACATATGTCTTCGACACGGATTCGGTCAGAGTTGCTACTGACTAGACCACGATGTTGAGACAGCTCTTGATTTTTATCCTTCTTTATGGTCACCTCTTACTTCTATCATCCCTAATAAGAACTTAGAGCTTGTAGCTGCTGCTCATGGTCAGGCAATAATAACCCTGATTCAACTAGCTTCGGATATCATATGCACCATCTCTAAGGATCTCACTTTCTTGTTGACACTCTTCATGACCTTGGTTTTGTTCACATTATCATGGCAATAACTCTGTTGAAGTTCCTCCATTTGTGGCTGACGTTTACAATTGATGGAATGGAAAGGTGTTTCTTACCAAATAACTCAGAAAGGGCATGTACTTCCCTGTGATGATGGACAATAAACCTGCACTAGATAATATCCTGGGAGAAATTTCCTCTAACTGTAATGGGAACTTTAAAACAATATGGTGATCATGCAGAAAATATGGTGCTGTACATTAGTTTGTGGACAGTGTCGGTGAGCAGATTAAAAACGGAGAAAAAAAATCTTGAACTTTTAAAAAAAAAAAAAACCCCGTATTTTGTAAATTTATATACAATGTACTACGCTATGTTATGAAAATTCTTTAAGTATTAATAAATTAATTATTTTTTTAAGAAAAACATGATAGAATACTTCTTTTAAATTCATTAAAAATAAATCACAACTTCAAAAAAATATCATGGCTTTTCTTGAAATTCAACGATGACAAAAATACCAAATTTTTCATGACTCACAGGAGTAAAAAAATTGTCAAATCTATAGAAATGTCAGGGTCAAAGAGAAATATCACAAATGAAAATTTTGAAAATTTATTTACTATTGTTACCCTGATTAAGCATATTTTTCCCCCTCCAGATTGCCAATTTGCATAACCATATGTAGTGGTGATATTTCAATCATAGATTGTGGCTCATGGGTTGGTTCTATGTAAAAATTGGTAAGTACCTTTATTGGAGACAATTTTATAAGGAATCGTTTTTATTTGAATAATTTTTTGATAAGATTGTTCATTCATAAAATATTAGGAAAAATATTTTTTGGACACCATTTTCCAAGATGGTGGACTTTCACAAAGGAATTGGGTTGTGGATTTTTAGAACATAAGAAATTTCACTTTTTCCAACAGATTCCATGCTCATTGGAGGTAAAAAATTAAATAGTTGTACAGTCATTGTAAACTATCTCCACTACTGCCTTGTAAATCAAGAGAAATATGAAATATATTGAATGTTAAACCATCTTGGTCAATCATTCGAGCTAGTAATGCTGGTAAACTGTTGTCAGTTTTAGATTTTTTATAATGTTATTAAAGTTTTAGTTTTCCCAGAATCGTTAGGTATGTTTTCTTCCACATTTATCATTTCTTTTTAGCACATTTATATTATGAATATAATTTAGATGCACATAAATACCTTTCATCAAACCACTAGTCTTTTTTAACACTGTGTTACACCGTTTGTATTTAGCTGATTGTCCATTTATTTCATGTAAAACATAATTCCAAATGGAAGATTCCTCTTCATTTGTACTTTTAAACTTCACATACTTCTTAACAAATCGATTAAGCAAGGCCATAATAATGTACAGTTTGTAATAAGCATACTAAAATTGTCAAAAGCTAGCATAGACTGAATTATGAGTGACATAACTCGTATATACAAGTCAACAACGGCATAAAACTAGGGGGTTCCCTGTGATCTTTATTTATTTATTTTAAGACGTTAAAAAAATCATTTAGTTATATTAATTGCTTTAAAAATAGTTCCGGTTTCTTAAAATAAAAATATAAGATGTTTCTTAGTTCAGCTGAAAAACTTGACCATGCTACACTAACTCTTATGTGTTACATCTGCATGAGAAAAAAAATATTTGTGTTTCCATCAAAACATGGTTCTATAAATTATTTTATTTTTATTTACAAAGAAAGCAATCATAAGAGCAATTATAGTTTCATTAGTAAATATTTTATATTTAGGGAAAAAAATAATTGGACCATACACATCCATTATAAAATTAAAGAAAAAATGAAAAACTGGCATACTTGTTTAATTAAGCCTGGAATTTCGAGATTGCAATCCCTAATTTCATCCAACCTATTAATAGCAGTCATGATTTTTTTTTCACTCGTACAACCATCAGCACATTATCAATCTCCATTATCGTCTTTCTAAGATATTTTATGAACAGAGCATCAGAGAATGATCAAATTTATAGCAGTCATGATTTTTTTCTTTCACTCATATTATCAGCACATTATTAATCTCTATTTTTATATCTAAGATTTTATGAACTTTAAATCAGAGAATGATCTAATATATTACAAACACATTTTCTTTCACTCAGCTTGTTTGCATTTTATATGAGATTTTGCCTGAATGTATCAGAAGATTGTCAATCTCCATGCTTATCTTTCTATATATATTTTTAATATAAAATTATTTTCTTTATCACCTAAATAAATGAGAAAAATCGTAACACATCAATCCATTAGTAGATTGTCCGTTACAGAAGTCATGACAATCGATTTGTCTTTTTTCCTGAGCAGTTCTCATACATGGAAATATCAATACTTCCATTGTTCAGTGAATTGAGGCAGTTATGAAGCATGTGTCTCGGAAGTTTTGTCACAGTGACTTATTTTCCCTAGATTTAATTTCCAAGTGAAAGGGTTAATAAATCTAGTTTCAAGAATGCTAAGAGAAATTTTGGAAAGTGGATGGAGCATATTCAATTCCATACTACACATAACTGTTTGTGTATATTATTATTTATTAAATTGTATGGGAATATCATTTGTACACATACATCCAATTAGCTAACTAACAATTACAATATATCAATATTTTATTGTTTTTGATTGATCAATCTGAATTTGATTGAAGGATAATCTTTTGTCTACATTAAAATGAGTACTTAAATATTGTCTGTAATATTATATTTCTGTAATATTGTTATTACCCTTTTTAATTTGTTAGAAAATATACATTTGTTACATGTTTACTATTGATCTAAATGGCCATAGGAGTTTTATGTGGTTTAATCTTTGCTGTTATATTGAGTAGGTGATATTGAAAGCATATGTCATTGATATTTATTTTCTATAAGCTTTAATAAAGATATTAATTAATCCTTTAATTTTTTTTTTTCCCATTGTTATTATTTGGGGTTGATTTTTAAATAGTTTTTTTTCTTCTAGTTTCATATATTAGCTGCATTGTGTTTGTGTTATTTGAACTGTGGTTTTGGATCTATCAGCATTTAAATATGGTTATATTGTGCTAAGCAAAGTGTATTATAATATTGCTATTGGTTTTTTGAGGCTGGTGGATGTTACAATAATCAAATCGAAAAGTATTTAAGTCTTTACATGATTTACCATTGGGGGGGGGGGTCAAATGGGCATCGGAAAAACTCTGGGTAGAATTAGATGTAGATACGTGTGGATTGGGATGTCAACATCCATCAAGCAGTATGTACATAGTTGCACCATTTGCCAGCTTGTTAAAATGAGCAGTAGAAAGCCTATCGGAGTAATGCAGTCTATCCACGTGACAAGGCCAACAATATGTTGCGTTGGACTTTATTGGACCTCTGCCGCACAGTGTAGGAGGTCATGAATATGTAATTATATTTATAGACCTCTTCACAAAATGGAAAGAAGCATTCCCGATTAGGGAAGCTACTGCCAAGCAAGCGGTAAGTAAACTACTGGAAGTGGTATACCACAAACTGTTATAACGGATAGAGGCACCCAATTCAGAAGTAACGAGTTCAACGATGCCCTATGCTTCCTCAACATTAAACATAATAAATAAAGTATCCATCATTTGGAGGCCAACCAAGCAGAGAGGGCTATCCGTACAATAAAATCTTTAATAAAATGTTTTTGGGAGGGCGCCATTATGCCTGGGACGAACACTTAAATGAAATTCTCTTTGCGATATGTAGTGCCCTGCAAGAGAGCACAGGTGAATCACCAAGTTATCTTATCTATGGGAGTGATTTAGATTTCCCCATAGACAATGAATTTATTTTTCCAGATGACATTAGAGAAGATGCCATTGACTTTGACCGTGTCAACATGGTGGAAAGAATTGGCCTTCTTCATTCTCTTGCAAATAAAAACTGGTAGGAGCCCATGTTAGACAAGCCAAGCATTATTTGCAGAGAAGAAGTCATTCTTTCCGGATTGGTGACCTTCTCAAAGTCATTGACTTTACCCCGTCATCTGGACCCCAAAAATCTCTGCTAAGCTAAGTCCCAGATTTAGGGTGCCTTTTCTTATCTCAAGAAAAACATCCGAGAACAACTATGAGCTGAAATTTGTACACAATAATAATGTGTTCGGTATGCGCCATTCCCAACAGATGGAACCGTACTTTGCACAAGAGCAATCAATAGCTGACATAAGTTTAGTGCATCCAACACAGAGTTATTGCAAAACATCAGCTCATCTATAGATTTATCTACAGACTCTAGTATTGGAGACTCGACAATAAAAAGAATGTTTGGTCCTACTGGTTCAGATGAATCTTTACTAAACATTATTGAAATATACATTAAACAAATATTTAAGATTTGTCTGAATGACAACCAAATTTTTTTTTTAATATCTTAGAAAATCTTCAAACTAATTTGAAATTTGTAGAATTTTGTAATGAAATTTGTTTTTCTCTTTTTAGGAAGTAATGCCTTGTAGAATTTGAAGGATGCTCCATACTGTTGAAGGACCAACAATCTACGGCGTATCTCCATTGGCCTAGTTCACTAGGATATCCCAGCGCTGGAGATGTGCATGCCTGGGAATCCTTAGGCACTTGCCACAAGTGGGGTCACAAGTGTTGTGGACTAGGTTGACATACCCCGCAACAGTGTGGAGCATCCTAAAAACTTAAAAAAATAAAAAAGGAAAAAAAAAAATCAAATTTTTTTATACACTAGTAGATAAGCAACAATGCGGGTGTTCTAACTCCGTACACTCCGTTGAAAAATGTTTTGAACAGTTAAAAATAATGTTTATTATATTAGTCCTGCAGAAAAGTTAAAAATATAAAGAAAACAGAAATAAAACTATAAATACATAGGTTTATAGTTTATAAAGTAAAAAAAAAATAAAAACATGGTATATTTAGAATATACAATTGTTAAAAGGTTATTTTTTTTTTCTTATTTCTCTACTATAATCATGAAGATTATTTATTTAAATAGAATATTCTACATATTTTTAAGTATGCATACTTCGTTCATGGCCATGAAAGATTGTACATGGGACTCGATACAATATAGCTAATAGCGCATGCCTTTTTTTTTTTTATATTAGTTATATTGTAATTGAGTTGCATTACAATCTTTAAAAAAAAATTTCTTAAATATTTATTTTTATATAAACTGCAAATCATTGGGTATTTGTATTTAAAAAAAAAGTACAAAAAGAAAATTAAAAAAAATTTTTTTTTTAATTTTTTTTTTTCTCACAGAAGGGGAGTACTATAATGAACATTTTTATATGTTCATTTATATTCAAGAAATATAAAGGGTTTATTTACATTATTGGTGATATTCCAGGTTTAGGAATAGCTATGCTTTCTAATTTATAAACATCAGGTTTGGTATACAAATTGTTCTAATGCTAGTAATGCAAATTTTAGGCTACTTAGGTGACGTCACCAAAACTTATAAAAAGGTGGGTTAGTAATTGTTGATTGCTCTTCCCCGTCTCAACTGTCATCTTGTTCACTTCGAGACAACTCATAATCATCTGTACTGGGGACGGGCGACTGTGTCAAGTCAACGGTATCCTCTGGCCTTTACATGATACCCGTCGCAAATTTCACTGAGACCAGACCACGGGTAAATTACCGCCGGCTCAGTTAATTATATCAGTTCTAAATAATTACCTTTTTGTGACTTAGCTCAACTGTAGTAGTAACCTGTTGTGCTCAACAGCCTGTTATTGGAAAATGT
>PXIH01S0050482.1:5886-16473 GCA_003024985.2 Euperipatoides rowelli
CAAGTAAAAGTTTTGTAAATGGAAACTACTTTGTTAATCTAAGAAGTATTGCTACATTTACTTAAGTACAGTACTTCGTTACTGCCCAACACTGACATATCCCCTATATTTTAATATCTATCATTTTATGAAACTTTATTAATATATCTAACACATTTCATGAAATGTTCTTATTCATTAATAGAAACACTAAAGCAACAATGAAGAGAAACAAGGTTTCATTAGTCCTAGGCTTCACAACCCTACTTGTTCCAATATCAGTCCATTGTTAAGACCCATGTGGCTGCATTTTTTTACATTGCAACTAGAACAATATTGATATAATATAAAGTAGTTTGTACAGCTCCGGTGGTTCAAGCTGTTGACTTCCGGAGCTAGTGCATGTAAAGGGTCGTAGGTTTGATCCTGTGCAGCCCTGGTGAGGAAAATGGTAAGTTTTCTTTCGACATCAAGTACGCAATGGGGATTTTTTTTCCTGTATCTTGATATATAGATATCAATTGTTATTTCTATCATGAGCGGAAAAAAAAATATACAATAGTTTAGTCTACATATTGTGTTAAAATTTGATGCACTTATCCCTAGTATAAACATCAATACATTGAATTTTATATGCTCTAATAACATGTTTATTATAAGTTATCCATAAATTCATTTTATGGATTAAAGGCAATTAGAAATGTGAAAAGTTGAGGAATGTAATTTTCTTATAATATTTTAGATAAGTTACATGTATAAAGAGCAAGTCTCTTGCCTCGAGAATATAGACTTATGAACTTCCAAATTATGAAGAAAACAATTTGCCCTCATTTCCATGGAAGAAAAATAGGAGGCAAGTTACAGCATCAGATGTGTATCAGTGCCGTCCATTTGCATAAACCATAACAGGCTCGAGACAATCAAGTAGTGATGATTTATCTGTGAATAAATCATCACACCATGATTATCAACATATGCAAATGCACATAGCCTCAAAGTACGAAGGTGTATTCAGTTATAACTAAAAAGTAAATCCACGTAAAACATACACTGAATCTGTCTGGAGTCTTTGCATTCACATGATATACCTGTATATATAAATAGTTCATATGAATGAATTACCAAGAATGACTTGCTGTGGTGAATGAACTGGTTCAATGACCCAACGCTACAATAGGGTTGCTATATTTCTAGACTGTTAAACCGGGACAATTTTTTCAAGATAAAAAAAAAAAAAAAAAGCATACCTGTATGATTAATTGATAAACTTTTTTTTTTTTTTGTAAAGAATATATTTTTTTATGAGCTTTTTTTTATGGTTTTTCAGATAAAATCAACAATCACATATAAACATTTGTGTATGGTACCATATTTAATAATAATAATGCTTTTAATTTCAGCATAATATCAGACCTGCCAACCTGATAAAACTATGAATAAAAATGCTCATTTTGTTCCATTATTGTTGAAATTATTGAACAGCAATTTTTTTTATGAGGAATGGAAGGACTGAGAAGTTGTAAGGCCAGACGCTAGTGTCTAAAATCCAGTACTGTCCTGGAAAATTCGGGACGTATAGCAACCCTACGCTACAATCAAGATTGATCCTTTTTTACATTACAACTTTCTAGGTATGATGACCATTGTTTATTCTATAACATGATCCATAAACTAATCCGGACTCTAAAGTAATAACATGTTTCAATATTTCCCAACCTTAAATCTTAAATGTTTTTTTTTAACCATGAATGTAATGAATCGTGTATTTTTTTCTGGCATATATAGTAAGTATAGAGAAACTTGAAAGAAGTATGTAAATAAATGGTATTTCCTTTAAAAAAAAAAAAGCCCTCAGGGAAGGTCTAGTTGTGAAGGCTGCTGACTAGACCAAACCAGTTGCCCTAGGTTGCCGGTTCAAACATAGATGTATACCAATTTTATATCTTTTCTGTATTAAAAAAAAACATATGTGATTTTTAATGATATATTGTATATAAATTTTTAGAGCTTTCTCTTTTAGGGGGAGCCAAAATCATGCAAGCCCTATTTTAATTTCTTTTATTTTTGAAAATTCAAATATGCCTAATGTAATAGCATGAGATACATTTTTTATGGAAAATTAAAATATGTAAACGATTTACCATTTGTGAAAAAAAAATAAAAATGTAAATTCTTTTAAATTTATAAATTTCTGCATATTTAAACATTTAGAAGGCATTTTTTCAAAGTTATTCATATCAATAAGGCTGTAACATTGGTTCGATTGTCTAGACCTTAGCTACTAACTAGATCATGCTCTCTAAAAAATACCCTATACACTGTACATAAAAAAAAATCCACCCTCTATGATTATTAGTATTTTCGACGTTACTATAGCTTATGATCTATCAATACTTTTATACTAATATATTCTAATTTGAACACTATTAATTTATAGTCCTAAACTTTAAACTAAATCAGAACTTGAACCAATTAAAGGAATCAATAATTATCTCCTCCCTATTTATTATCAATGGTAGTGCTAATGTAAATGTACAGAATAGATCACAGCTATAGTATAACCATAGTCTTTACAGTCCTAAACTTTAAACCAATCCTGAACCTTATCTAAATAAGTGAATCAATAATTATGCTCCAGACAATCTAAATGTGAAACTCATTGAACACAACTATTTTGTTGGATGAATACGATGGAACTACAGCTATAGCCTTAGTATTTATTATTTACTGTATTTATCTATGTGTATGTCTTGAATGTGTTAGTACAACCACCAACAACCACCCAGGATACCAAACACTTTATAAAGAAATATATCTTGGGATCGTTTCTGTTACCAAAATAGAATTTAAATTTATATATATCAATATTAGTCTTTTTTTTATTTAAATATGTTTCACCCCTAAAAGTGAAATAATCCTTTAATATACTGTACATTTTTTTACAATCTTCTCAATATTGATACAATATTCTTTTGATGGCGCCACTGTCATCAGAAAGTTCCAGGTTACCAACATTTGTCATCCTTGCAAATCAGTATTCTCAACAAATCAAAGAATATTTTAGTCCCAGATCCCTCAAGAAAGGATACATAATTTTGTGTGGCACCCAAGATTGAACCACAATCTCAGTATAATATATACCTTGGTCCTTGCTGCTTTCTCACAACCAACTGAGCTAGATATTACTCTTTTTTTTAAATAAGCTTCAAAGAAATGTGTAATTTTATTACCGGTAATATATTTTGAGTTACATTTTTTTTTGACAATTTGGTGAAATTCCAAGTTACAAATACTATACTTGAATAATTATAGAACATCATGAAAAAATAAGTTTAACTTGTACATGTCCAATCCAGAAAAGGTCTTTTTTCGGATTCAAACCGGTGACGTTGGAATCACTAGAGTGCCAAGTCGACCATTGAAACCGCTCAACCAGCCCCCCCACAAGGCTATTAGTAATACTTTTGTTTTAAATGTTAAATACTCTCAGAATTGTAAATATGTATCTGTATTTGAATGTTCTGAATAAAAATAAAAAAACAATATAAATATAATTTTAAAATGAAAAGAGGCTTTATTGGTTTTAAAATACCGTACATAATAATTAAAAACAATATTACAATATTACATTTGTGAAAATAAAAGCCCAACTCAATATTTGGTAACTAAAAAAAAGCACTGATCATTGAAATACAATAGAAATTAACTACCAGAGATCAGTTGAAATAAAAAAAAATCTACAATTTCTAAAAAAAAAAAAAAAAAAAAAATGGGAGGGAAGAGGGGATTACCATCAATGTAGGACCTTTTTTTTTTTTTGTCTTTATGGGGATGTCATATACAAAGCTATGTACAATGAATATCAAAGAGAGCCATAAATCAAAACTAAATTTTGGCCTTCCTTTATCTGAGCACCAATGATTGATAAGCTTATTATGAGAGTATCAAGATGAGGACATTTAATGTTCCTTGTTGATTTTTAACTACTAATTAATTTTTATACAAATTTTTTAACAAAATTTTGGCTCAAACTACTTAATTATAAATCACATTGGCTATGACTTCCAGCATCAAATAATCCATAATTTTAGGCTTTTTTTTTCATTCATACATTACTTAAAAACAAATAAAATTATTATAAGCTTCCAGACATTGTTCTCTAAAATTATATTCATAATTTAAAAAAATACACGACTAAAGCCTTTAATTTTTTTTACAGAATTCTTTCATTCTGAAAATAAATTCACACGATCATTTGAAGCACTTTTAGAATATCGTCCCAATTCCGACAGATAGAGACATGTTTGAAGTTCAGTGTCTAAGCTACAACACAGAGGAATTACACTTTGCATACAAGTAATGTTACCAATCATATTAACATATACATTTTTTTTATTGGAAAACATATTGATTGAAATTGTTAGATAGTTAAGAGTGCACTGTATAGACAAAAGGTAAGATAGTCAAAGATGAAATGGCAAGGAATTTGTTCAAAGATTACTAGAGGAATATATAATAAAAGATTAAGAGATAAAGGAGAAAGATATGTGACTAAGCAACACACTGTGGAATACAGAATGAGAGAAGTAGATTAAATAAAAGTGAATAGCAAAAACAGCTTAGTGATTGTGACTAAAGGAAATTTTAGAACTATTTGATGAAGTAATCTACAGCTAAATGCAATTCAGATTGTACTGTAAAATACTACAGCTAAACTGGTTGATAGTTCAAATGGAAATATATGCAAGCTAAATTTCTTACTCGACAATTTGAAATCGTAAATGTAAAGTCCTCCGTAACTCAACCATAAAAAATCAGTCAGTACAAACCCTGAAGGAAAATGACATGATCTTGATACTCCAAAGCATTACAGCAAAAATTCTTAACACCACAAAAATTTTTTTTTGACATTTTTAAAACTAATAGTTCTGTATGCATTGAGTAATTTATAACTGGCTATTAAATTATAGCATAGGTATTCAGATTGGAAATGAAATAAATATTTGTCAGTATGGGTAAATTGAAAATGGCTTGATAATGCATGCAAGAATTTAAACTATTAACATGTCCATTTTTCAAAATCTCTAAAAGGTAGCAATGTGCGCTTGCAGTAATCACAAGATTAGTCCCTTTATGTTCATTCAAACAAATTGTCAACATTAAAGAAACTTCTAGTTGTGATACTCGAAGCTTAAATTTAAGACTGAGAGTCACAATTGGAGCTCCTGTGGACTCGCTCTTGGCAGGTAGAATTAAAGCAATTCTGACCCATTACATAGCTCCTCTCAGCCACCAATAACAAGCCACCTTCCACAGAGCTTTTAGCAGAGGTTTCGACAAAAGTCAAACTTTCTACAGTTTACCCACAGTATTAGCTAATGCTGTTAAGCAGGCTTGATATTTTTTTTAAAACTTTAGAAAAATAATGAGCTGCCATTTTTTTTAATTTCTCAGACCTGCATAATAAAATAAACTTAGTGAATTAATATATGGATCATAACTTAATAATTTTTTTTTTTAATTTTCAAATTATGACCCTTATATTAATCCATAGCCCTTTTCTCTAACAAACATTTTTTATTTAATAAAATTAAGTCAAATTTTTTTTAAATGGCAACCCAAATAAGCTTTCAGAAAATGAATAGTCCAAGATGAATTGGTAAACTAATTTGTTTTTAGAAGGAATGGGACAGGAAATACATGATGGGTGGGATTTAAGGTGGAATGGTGTTTTTTTTTTTTATGGAGAAAGAACATGTAATGATAGTTTAATTTTAGTTAAGCAATTCTGTTTTAAATGTTTTTCCAAATTTTGCATAAAAATTCTAGCAATGTTAAACTTTTAATATAAATGGACATAAACACATAAACATGCGCCAAGAAATGCATAAATAGGGTCAAAATTCCACGTTGAACCCACACATACTGAGACAGTTAGTAGGTTAACGCTTAATGATATGTATATTCTTAATATCCTGGACCCATTTTTTTTCTGAAAAGCCTCACTTTATAACAAGGCAAAGTCATGAAATCAAAGGCAGTGCAAACCAAGATGTTTATCTCAAATTTCTGTGAGCACAAGACACCCATTTAAAGTGCGGTCATGACGAGTGCTCTCAAAAAGCATGCATGGTGCCATCAAATTATTAAAACTAGCAGAGACAAATGATATTGCTCATATGAAATGTAAGATCACCTTTTATACAGATATAAATATTTTTTCTTCTAAGTTAACTTTCCGCATTCGATGAATGCTAGTCTTAAGCTTTTTTTTCAGCTTCTCCGACTTTGCATAGTTTGAAAAGTGACAGGTCATCAAGACTTTTAATAGTGATTAGTTCATTCCATTGTGCAAATTAGGAATTTTTTTTTATGTATTATAAATTTAATTAAAAATTGTCTTTTGGGTAAAAACATTAAATATTTTAAGAAAAAGGCAAACTCCTGATCTGTAACCTCCATTAAATAATAATATACAGGAAGCTTAAGTTGTAATGGCAAGACATGGTTCATTAATAACATTAGAGAATATCCTAGGACTACAGTAAGTGAACAAATTGATACATTTTAATACAGATGCGTGATTATACTAAACACACAAGCCATTTTTCCCCCCACTGGAGAAATACCAAGAAGCTTAAAAAAACTATTTTTGATAAATGTGATTCCTAGTATGCTTTTCCGTCAGACTTTTAGAACAAATATTATTCTATACATCTTTTAGCACCAATTTTTAATATTAAAAATAGGAAGACTTTAATAATACAAAATACTTTTCTGAACAGCCCATTAGTAAATATTACATTCTATCAACTGAACTAATCAAATTTTATTGTCTTTCTTCATGAAAATTATGATGGATTAAACTTAAATTGAAACCTCCTTCTACTAAAAGAGTTAATGAAGGAAAGATAGTAGTTAATACTTATTTCATATTCTAGGTAAATTCAATGATAGTTCAATAACTATCATTTAAATACACTTCTGATAATGCTTTTCATTCATAATATAACTAATTTTACAAACTATTCTTCAAAATGAATTATATAATTGAAAATGATATTTTTTCATATACTGTAGATAC
Source organism: Euperipatoides rowelli (assembly GCA_003024985.2). Lineage (NCBI taxonomy): Eukaryota > Metazoa > Onychophora > Udeonychophora > Euonychophora > Peripatopsidae > Euperipatoides > Euperipatoides rowelli. The sequence goes on from PXIH01S0050482.1 coordinate 12,950, forward strand.
ACTTAAGTGGATATACAGTATAGTATATACCAGGGGTGTACAACCTTTTAACACCCAAGGGTTAGTTTGACTTTAATAAAGGCGGGCCACAACATCCCCTCTCCATCAAACTTTACACTACTTATAAGAAATCAAAATTTATATTTTAAAAATTAATGCAATAAGTCATGTAATCCTTCTCACTACCATAATGAAACCACCTAGTAGCGATTTATCTTTCTTCCTTATCTCTCTCCCATTATGTCGATTTCTGACAATGTTTACCCCCCCCCCCTTCTCTTTTTCCTGGGCCCCATATTATGACATGGCAGGACGCATGAGTCTAAGATGGGTTGTGCAACACCGGTACTGTATGTACAGTATACTGTATGTATATAGTGTCAAAAATAAAATTTAAAAAACAATTCTTCGAAACACAATGTTTTGAAAAGGAAAATACAGTATGGTATATTTAAATATAAAGGATAAAAATGGGTTTAATTAATTTTGAGTAAAAGGGAAGACTATTTAATTTGTAAAAGGTGAAAATTACATGGAATTAACCTATGAGTATATGGGAAAGGCAAATAGTGAAAGTTAAAATAGAGGATCATAAGAGAGAGAGAAAGAGGAAAACAATGAGGGAGTTTGGGAGCTTGTAAAAATGTTTTGATGTTTTTCATACATACTAATATGAATAACTGGATTCAAATAAATATTTTCAAAGAACTATGTTACAAAGAATTGTTTAGAGTGAATATTTTGTAGAATATTTTTTGTAAAAAAAAAAAGTGAATTAAGATTAAGCATTTAAAATGGTAAAATCTTTATCTCTAATAACATTGCCTTTTATCATGAAAAATTTCAAATTCAAAAATGAACAATAGGTACATTTATCTCCACATTAATCATTATTTCAACAATTTGCTTATAAAAGATTGAATGGGAAAATTGTGAATTAAAATATACTATTATGCAAATCCATAATATCGATAAAATATACTATTATACTGTATATTTTTTTATTAATGCCACTTTATAGAATTGTTTAATCCTGTAAGCTAAATCTATGATAATACTTAATGAAAAGGGACTAAAATTGCAAATTTTAAAATGGGTTCTTGTTTAGTATTTTTTTTTTCAAATAAGTGCAAGATATATTGACTTCATTACATTATTTAAATATTAGATAATTATTAATTGTTTAGATTTCACTAAGAAACAAAATAAAACAGTTGAATGTTTTTGTTAGTTCCTACACCAATAACTGATATCAGTTTTACAGTATTTAGTTAATTAAAAAATATACATTTAATTTACTTAGGCCCAACATCCATTTTTTTATCATACTAACTTGGAAAATGTTTTATGGCATTTATGTTGGTTTTCGACAATAGATTTTTTTTTTTTAAAAAAAAAGAGCAAAATAAATAACTACCGGTACCTATGAAGATTAACGACTAGGCTATAGATAGAACTATTGGTTCTGGAAATTAGCAATAATGATAAATATACTGTAGACTAACAGTGAAATATCTAAAAATGGAAATCCTGTATTTATACTCTATTTTAAAAATAAACTACTAACAGTCCAATGAGCTGATATGACTAATTTTTTATTTATTGCATTGATTTGCTATTTGCACCTTTTAAAAAGATAGAATGTCTTTGAAATAGTTTATGAATGTTAATAAATTCTAGTAAAAACATTTCATTTGCTTCACATATCTATTTATTAAAAGTAGGATGGAAGTTTATTTCACTGATTACCATTTCTAACTTTTGTTTCAATTTTTATAAAATCTATTAAATTACTTATGATGTAAAAATCTATTATGGTAAATAATATTACCCGGTAGTGATATAAAAATCTATTTAAAATTGTACTAACAATATAAAAATGTATTAAAACTATAACATATAAAATCTATTAAAACTATACTAATACCGGTAATATATATTTTATACTATATTAGTGATATAAAAATCTATTAAAACTATACTAATACCGGTAATATATATTTTATACTATATTAGTGATATAAAAATCTATTAAAACTATACTAATTATACCTATTAAAAATATACTAATGGTATTAAAATCTATTAAAAACTATACTGATATAAAAAAAATTAAAATATAAAAATCTTTTAAAACTTTGATATTAAAAAAACTTTTTTTTTGTCCATGCATAAATAAATTTATCAATTTAAAAGGATTATCCCACCTGCATCATAAAAAAAACACTTTTGTATAACTAATTTTATTTTGATAATAAAAGAAATATATATTACACTGATCTATCTACAGAGAAAAAAAACTTCCTCCCTATCGTATATTAATGTTTACATTAAAAAATATATATTTTCAGATTTTATTTTGGGGATGGTTAAGTTTACGTTCCCCTAATTGATGGATTCATTTCTAGTGTTTCTGGAACAGACAATTTTATTATGTACCGTGTGTTATTTATTTTTTTTGTTTAAAAGGATGAAGGATTCATTTCATTTTTAGTATTTCACGGTTCATTACTAAGTTTTCTGGCCATTTTAAATACCATTCAAATACGGAAAACATCATTTGAAACTTGCGCATGAGTAAAAACAATATCCGGGGAACGTAAACTTAACCTTNCCCTNTATTTTAAATGTGGTACTTAATTCTATTGGTGCATTAACAATAATGATTACCTTATTTTTATATGCAAAGATAAAGATTATCAAAATAATAAAAAAACTAATCTATAAATAATATGTGCAATTAAATTAATTTATATTTTCTGATAGGCACAGGTGAATACTACAAACTTTCTTCATAGGGAATATATACTTAGTATCTACTGTATATTTAAAGTTATGTGTTTTTAAATACTATAATAGAATACAGTTTACACTAGTCAATAATTGATCTAATTTACAGTATTATACAAATACTTTTAAGATAATTTCTTCCCCCTGATATTAACCACTATTTTAGCCTCAAAAACTCAACACATTCTAAAATAACAAAATTACTACTTAGAAATTACTATATACCAACCATAATGATACAACTTGGTAGAGACAATACTGGATCAACAAAGTACTTTTATTGTTATAACAGTCATGTACTGTACATCATGAATGTAGTAATGCATAACTTAATTCTGAGTATAATGGGGATACTAACTCCAAGTTAGCTTCCCAGAATTTACAAAATAATAATTTTTTCATTTTATAAAAAATTTTTATTTTTTTTATTTCAATCCTATCTTAAATTAACTACACAATATGCTATCAATTCATTAATTTAACCATTACTTACAGTATTCAATACAAACCCTTTTTTTCTATATAACATTTCCCCTCTCATTTCTATTGTCTTGAGCAAGCATATATTAAAGTATTCTTAATCTTTATCTATGTTTCTTAAAGCTAATCCATCATGTAATAAAAGTGTTGAAGCTTTCTATCAATTACACAAACCAGCAAATAGAAATTTGATTAAAATCTTAAGAAATAAATCATTAGGAAGATTTTTTTTAAAAAAGAAAATTAATTACATC
>PXIH01S0050520.1:0-11036 GCA_003024985.2 Euperipatoides rowelli
AGTTATTATTCCAAAATCCCAAAGTTATGATTTGTTAATAATTCGATCATCATCTTCAATCAAGGGCAATTGATCTCCGACATATATATATATATTATTTCCTTCTATTCCAGAAATACTTAAAACCTTTTAAAAAAAATGTATTTAAAATTAGGTTATATAAAAGCATTTGTGAAGCTAACTGATAAATAATTAATTTTATAAATAAGAAATATGAAATTTTAAAGTTTTATTCTTCACATTAAGTTTTTGTCAATGCATCTTTATAAAAATTGTCATTTGAAGATAGATTGTTTCTCTGCCGGCCTCCATTCTTCTTTAATAAAAATTTACTCTAATGTTTTGTTATTCCTAAGCTGTCAATACTTGCATGTATAATTCCTCATTATGTGCAGATATTATGATTTTTATTTCTGATTTAAGGTTTAGAAAATGTTTGTTTGATCTAAAGAAATGGAGGGAAATTTCCCCTGAATGTCACATGCAGGTTATCACTAGTGAATTGAAAACAATAAAAAAAATTTATTAAAAAAAAAAAAAGTCATTGAAAAACAATTAATAGATTTTATTTTAAAAAATGCATTAGAAGTTTATTTGGTTATTTTATAATTAAAACTTTTAATTATATAAAATGTGAAATAAGTAACACTAGACACTATACAACATATACTAACTACCACACAAACTTGCGATTGTATATTTTTTTCTCTCATCATATAACTAAAAATAAATTTTTTAAAAGTCTCCTTTTTTTTTTAATAGTTTAATATGTCTTTAATAAATCCCTGTAGTTTTTTTGCCCATTTAAAATCGTTTAATATTAAGAATTTTAAAGAATCCCAAAGAGGGTATAATTACCTAAACCGTCAATATCACTTTCTATGTTAATTATTTCAGGGTAGCCGGTAGGGGAGCTGAACGCAAGGGTATATAAAAAGTAGGGTTTAAAGATCGGCGGTTTTAAAAATCTCCTGATTAATATAATTAAAACCCACTTATTTGCCTTTAAAGAGAAAAAATGTGAGATTTCAACAAAAAAAAAAAATCAAATTTCTAACTCAACTAGGAAAAATTCCATGAGCGATTTTTAATTTACGTTACTACCGGGATTGTAGTCTCTGAAGTGCGGCCAGAGAGGTAGCTAATGTCAAGCGTGCTTACCAATCTGTCTTGATCAACCTATGTCTATAGTAATCCAAAGATGATTGGGTGTCTAATAATTATTTTCATACGTCATATAACCTTTGAACTGTTAATTTACTATAGTAACAAGGAGATATCAGTCAAAGGTTGACCCCAGCTTTTGACCCCTGCAAAACCATGTTACTAACGTGGCCTATTAAATATACGATTACAAAATTTATACTAATATTTTTAATAATTTAAATGCATGGAAATGTTCATTAAGGTATATTTTTAACTAATAACAATCATTACACCTAGGTAAGTGTAAAAAATATGACTTATTTGGTGTATAGGATGGAATTTTTAAGGTTCATTTTTATGCCCTTGGGCGATTAAGTGACGAAGTGCGCATTTCTTCTAAACAGTGTATGTAAATGAACAGATAAAAGTTCATACAACATATGAAAATAATCCTTAGTCACCCAATCAGCTATGGATTACTATAGACATAGGTCAATCTAGACAGATTGGTAAGAAAGCTTGTCATTAGCTACCTCTCTGGTCACACTTCAGAGACTACAATCCCGGTAGGAACGTAAATAGAAAATCGCTCATAGAAATATTTCCTAGTTGAGTTAGAAACTTGATTTTTTTTTTTGGTTGAAATCTCATATCCTTTCTCTATAAAGGCAAATAAATGGTTTTAATTATATTAATCAGGAGATTTTTAAAACCGTTGATCTTTAGACCCTACTTTTTACATACAATGGAGTTCAGCTCCCCTATCGGCCACCCTGAAATAATTAACATAGAAAATGCTATCGACGGTTTAGGTATTTTTACCCTCTCTGGAATTCTTTAAAATTCTTAATATTAAATGATTTTAAATGGGAAAAAAACTACAGGGATTTATTAAAGATATATTAAACTATAAAAAAGGAGACTTTTAATAAATTTATTTTTAGTGATATGATGAGAGAGAAAAAAATATACACATTCTCAAATTAGTGTGGAGGTTAGTGTACATATGAGTCATTTAAATTAATTAGACTAATATAGTATATCTTTACAGTAATACAAAGAAATATATGTAACAGATACTTAGAAATAAATTTTCTGCCTTACCATTTATATTTTTTCCATCAAATTAATTGATAAACATGGTGAATAGTTCATTAAGAAATTTCTATCATGGGGAAATATTCCCACATACAAATATTTGACAACTACTGTAGCAATGTTTAGATTCTTTATTGGTTATTAACTAATTTGACTAGTACTATTTATTGATATTCATTGACTTAAGTTTTTTATTATGCCAAAGTTTTATTTTACTCCTTTCAGTCTGCACAAAAACAATGATGTATGAAATATCTTCCATTTTAAAGTGGCTTAAGAAGGATCACAAGAGATTATCGACAAAACTTTGATTTATTTGACATCAATACTGCATTTTTCTTCTTCGATTTTGTGCAGGATAGAGCTTGGAAATAGATCCAAATAATCAAGAAATAATTTATTCTTCCAGTTGACTTTTTATTATTATAAAGTTATCAAAGAAAATGTAAAAAGTCTGTTTTTTAAAAAAAAAAAAATTAAAAAAAAAATAAAATTGCATCATTTTAATAATTTAATCATAAAACTCAAAATTTATTCTTAAAATAAAAACAAATTTACAAGAATTTAAAATTTTAAAAGAGGGAAAATAACCTAATTTTATCTTATCATTGTAAAGCATAAATAATGATAAACTGATAATTATAATATTAATTAAGTTTTACAAGTAACTAGCTTAGGCTATATCTTTCTGTTTATTTTAGTATTAATATTTTTTTATTTTTACAAAAAATAAATCTCCTCTCCAAAGGGAGATGAGATGTATTTTTTTGTGTGAATCAATTAGTTCAATTAATTAATAATTACCGTAGTTCAATTTAATAAACAGGTTCTTTGTGGTGCAAAGTACAGCGTACTTGGTAAAAACCCAAAGTGAGCTGTTAAAGCTAGGGAAAACAACCTTTCCATAACCGTCCTAGCCGGGGATCGAACCTATGTCCCCAGCATATGTCATGGAACTACTAAGTCAAGCGCTCTCACCACTCGACCACCAGTCCCAGACGTTTTTATTATTAATAAAGCATGTTGGATAATATTTATCTTAATTTTTTTTTTTTTAATTAATGTGTAAAGTATAATATTTCTTTTACGATTTTAATTTTAATTAAGTAAGATAAATAATCGGTAATTACCGATTCGATAATGAATAATAATTTTGGTTACCGATAATTTTTATTCACTGATGACGTTAAATGCTAATATTCATTATCATAAATGATTATAGCTTGCTGTTCATAATTGATTTCTTAATTCTGTTCTTAATATATTTTAAAATATAATAAGAATAACTTTCACATGCAACTTGCAAAATGAGAAAAAGTTAGAAATTTCAAAAGATAAATTGAAGTAATGAATATATTTTTCTTTGTATTTGAATCATTGACTGCTTTAACTACAGGCGTATTACACTATGTTAGTTATGTTCATTCTAACTCATTGAAGAGTTTAAGCTTAATACAATTAACAGAATATTATGTATAATTCACTTTTATGGAACTAGATGGCTCTATTTAAATATGGCAGCTATTAAAAAAAATTAGCTTGTTAATTGTAAAAAAAAAAAGAAGATAAGTTAAAACAGTTGTAGACTATACCTACCATAAATAATATATTTTTTAAAAATGTCTTTTTTAGACTAAGGCATATTTTTTTATTAAATTCCACACAGTTTGCAAATGATTTCAAACAATGTCTAACAAAGATTGTAAACAAATGTGATTTTACTAGCTGTGGTGCTGATATTATTCTTTGCATACTCCTATACAAATACAAATACAAATATGACGAACAACAACAGACTGTAGTCCAACGAGGTTGTCCCTGAAAAATTGTTTCCCATGTTGGGAATCGAACCCCGGCCGTGGCGGTGAGAGCGCCGAATCCTAACCACTAGACACATTTAGTTATAAATGAATCTGAACACAACCTAACATCTAGTGATATTTTATGAAATTTTTACACTGTGCAAGCCTTAAAAAATAGCCTAATGGTAGATAGATTTCATGATGGTACTTTTAAAGATTTATTGTCAAAAAAAAAAACATAAACATCCATGTCCAGAACGGTATTTGAACCTGTAATGTCTGGATTCATATGGATCTTTCTTGCCAACTGTGCCAGCAAGACAATGGCAGTATTATTGGAGTAGTTGGCAAGAAGGCCGACTGTAAACCCAAACATCACAGGTTCAAATCCTGCTACCAAGATGGATATTGTGTTTCTCACAAAGGACTTGGAAGAACACTTTAAGGTGAATGTCTTGCATGCCTAAACTTTTTTAAATCATTTTTTTTTTGTCAAATCTTTAGTAAATTGTGGTCATTTGTCCATTTATCTTGTTCATCGCTAATTTGGTAAACATTTATGAGTGTTCATAAAACAAAGACAATTTAAATATTGTTTATACGCCATATTGTATTCTATATTTGTCAAGGAATGGTGTTGATGACATAATGAGCCTGGTCATTCAACTTCTTGACTTATATTCTGGAGGGATGGTTGATCACCAGGGGACTGACTATACAGGGTTTATCTAGATACAGAATGAAATCCACATGGTTATGGCCAAGACAGAGTACCACAATTGGTATATCGCATCTTTCAGAAGAACCACATTAAAGTGAATTAACAATTATATGGAAGAAAAATAGAAGAATGTAAAATAGTTGTTAATAAAGACATAAGTTCTCTTTTTTTTAAAAAAAAATTCTATATTTATTTTTAAATTAAGAATTCAATGATTTGCTTTTGTTTGAAGAGTTTTTTATTTTCAAAGTGGAAATCGTTTTCATCTATCAATATCAAAGTTATATTTATGTTGAAATCTCATAAATCATATCCAGTAGTAAATCATTGAATGAACATTCGCTTAATAAAGAATATTTTCATATCTCTAAATGCCATAAATGTTTTAGTGTTTGTTTGACCCCATTTTTCTCATTTATATAACGTTTAAAAAAAAAAAAAAATCACAGAATAAATTTGAGCAAATGAAAGATTTTGCTTTAATCTTTAATTTTAAATAATTCAAATCTTGACATCTAAATGGGCTGTAAAATATTTATAGCTTCATATATTTTTTTTTTCCAAGAATAATTTTAGTTACTAAAATAAATAACTTCTCTAAATGAGCCAATTAGCTGATAATTCCCAGTATCCTGCTGCAAACTTTGAAAAAGAGAAAGAGTGAATACAAGAGAGAGAGAGAGAGAGAAACTTTTTTTTTTCCCCCTTTTTCAAAGATTCATCATGGTGGAAGAAATTGTGTCTATTAGCAATGTCGCTATCTTCTCTCATTATAAAGGCTAGTTAAAAATTGATGATTTTATTATTGGCTTCAATCGTGGTATACTTGTGAATCATGACTAATTGCTTCATAACTCATTAATATTGGAGAAAAATGATCAAAGCATTGGGATTTGCTCATATTAATTAAATTGTCATTATCAATAATTAAAAAGAAGGAATATTTTAATTGGAGGCATCCTTCGGTTAAGTTTTTGATTAAAAATGAATCAAATTTTTATTGAAAAGCTTAGAATGGATATAGAACTAAATTCACCAACTCTGATTAATGGAGTGAGAGAGAAAAATTAAGGAATATAGCAGGTGAAATGTGCCGCTGCAAAAAAAAAATAAAAAAATTTCTAGTTAGGCAAGCTTAAAGTGTTAATTTGATGCTATTAAATCTTTGAAAAAGCTGTTCATAATTATTTTACAAGAATTTTTTTTTTTTAAAAAAAAAGGACTTTNNNNAGATAGATAGAGGTAGAGATAGATAGAGAGACAGATGGATAGGGTGAGAGATATGGAGATAGAATGATGGATGGATAGATAGATAGATGGATATGGATGGACAGATGGACGCACAGACAGATAGATAGAGATAGATAGATAGATTGATAGACAGGTAATTTATTTATTTTAATAGACTAATATTTTTTTAATATATTTTGTTTCCCTATGAGGGAGGAGGCAGTTGAGAGAACTGATATAACACTAACACAAATAAGAATATTTTTTGTTTAAATAATTCTACACATACACATAAACTATGCTCTTTATTTTTTTATTTAAAACCTTGTGTGACTAATTACTGCAGAAACAAAACACTACATGAAAGAAATAAAAGCCACACATAGTTCACCCAAGCAAAATCACTTTCATCAAAAATATTAAAGTTGTAGTGGTCCTTTAAAGGTTATGAAGCTGAATCATTATTATACAGTATTTTATGTGTTAAATTTAAATATTATTTCAAAATAGTTTTAATTGCTACTCAAATGTAATTTCAATTATACCTGAATTTTATAATATTAAAAATTAATCTCAGGTTTAATAACATTTATTTAACAAATCATTTAATTGAGAAGTTGAGTTTTATTGGAGAGAAGTAGAAAAATATATTTTAATGATTAAACATGATCATTGTTAATTGTTTAATATGTATTTTTCAGATACATTGTTTTCACAAACCATTTATCTAATTTGTATAAATACCTTAGTTTAATTCAAATAAATAATAATAATAAAATAGGTTATTAAACATAAATTAATTAGGGATCATTTTGATTGGGATTTTGCATAAGTTTTAATGCACACATGATCCAGGGTAACTAGCACCATCTAGTGTGAAAGCGTGTGGAAACCATTTCCATAAGATTCTTAGGAATGAACATGTCAGTAGATGGGAATTGGTCCTGGACATGACAAATTAAACTAATGAAATATAGTCGTTGTCGTCACAATACATATACTGCGGTCTCTTATTAAAAGTATTATATACAGTAAATCTTACATAAACATATTGTTCAAAGCATTAATCACTAATGATTGGATATAAGCCTTTTTTATTTTTAAATTGATATGAAATAGATTGAAGGGTGAAAAGACTGCAATCGTAAATATACCAAGCATTCTCAAAACTAGATGGAACATATCATAAAACTTTATGAAATGACAAAAATAAGAAAAATAAAAAATTGATGGAATTATGAAAGTATTATTTCACAACTCAAAAAAAAAGGACTTTTAAATATTAATTAATATTTTATGTGAGATTCTAAAACATTAGACTGGATTAACTGAACGACTTATAATAATTTAATAAGAATTAACCATGACCTAGATATGCACCCTTTGTACTTTTATAAATCTTTAAATTATATCACTGGTACACTTTGGGTCTTAGTCGAGCGGTCTTGTCGACTGCCCCGGCGTGATGATTTGTGCACTGTTATAGGCAATTTTTTTCAAGATTTTTTTTTTCTATGTTAATGTTAATTCTAATTTATTTAAATTGTTTTTTGTAATAAGATTAATTAAGTTATTGATTGATTTATGTTGATATTTATTAGTAATATTAAGTTTATAATCATCTCACATCAATTAAGAGTAAGATATTTGTTCATCAAATAACTTAAAATAGTCAATTTATTTAAAAAAAAAAAAAAAAAAACTTATATTGCTGGCATTAGAAATTGATGAAATTAGATAGGTATTTTTTCCCTGGTATTTGATGATGTCAATAAAGGCAAATTTATACTTCTATGAATAGGTCTCCAATCTATTTTGATTCGTCTCGTAAATTTGTTCAGAGTTTTCTGCAGGGTTGGGTTTATAAACAATGAAATTGATCTATACCATGGGTCATGACCAAAAATTGGGTCACTTGGCAAATTTTGTGGGTCACAAAATATTTTTTTAAAAAAATATTTTAACATCTGAGCACATATTTTAATCATTACGGAGAAAGGGCTGACAGAAGTTGTGTCAAACTTATCCAAAACAATTAAAAATGATTATTTTACCTGTAGATTATCATAGGGTTGGGGTATAGTGGATTTCACACATAGTTGGAGTTAGGGTCAGGGTAATGGTAAGGTTAGGACTGTAAATAAAAAAATAAGGCTGCTAACCATCTTGATCATGTGACTAAATGGGACTTAGGCCTTCCAGTTTTTAGGCGTTCATGTCATTTAAGGGAGTCAGTCATTTTATAGACACCAAATGTGTTGGATGCACTTGCTGTCGGACATTCTATTTGGTTTGCTAAACCAAAACTATTACCCTAATTTGGATCGCAACTCAAAAGGTTAAGAAACCCTGATCTATACAATAGCCAATCATATTCCGCCTCTTATTTCTAACACTTGTTATGAATTTTAGTTTTAAGCGTCAAAATGAACTCCAATAAACGTCTAGTATTGTGTAAAATATTTTATTTTTACTTCATTTACTGCTTTACAAAAATCATTTTTAACAATGTTTTCAAACTAAATCAATTGGGACAAAAACAACAGTGTGCTGCCCTCTACTTATAAAATCTAAGATATGATTGGTTCAATAGCTAACAAAATGGAGAGTAAACAAATAGGTCTACATAAATATTGGATTTTTTTCCAATAATTACAAATAATGACATATGGCTCTCAATTTTTTAATTGTGCATACCTGACAACAATGTGCACTTAATCTTATTGAAAGTTATCCATTTTAAGTAACAGATAAGCATTGCATAGAAATAGAAATAAATCTTAGTACACTAAGCTGTCATGAAGACAATAACATTTCCATTTCTTTTCATTATCATATAATTCATTTCTCTTTCAGAAATTTTGAAAGCATTACAAAGGAAGAAGTAAAATGGCAACAACTCAATGACTTATGGTACTCCTGAAAGATTCCATAATTCGCTAAATGAGAATGTGAAATACCGATATCAAATGGGCAATCGATCATTTCCTCATTCTAAAATAGCTTATTTTCTCTTTCAGAGCTTTTGAAAGCAAGCTAAGAGAAAGATGAAAATGACATTAGTCAAATTAGTTTTGATTCTTATGAGTGCTTCCATTTTTCACAAAATGAGAAAATGAAATAATACAGATATGAAATGGACAGTCATTATCATTCTCCTCATGCTAAGATATATATTTCTCTACATAATATTTTGAATACATGCTAAGAGATGGAGGAAATAGTTGTAGCTTTATCAGTTGCGCTCTCTCAATTATTATCTTCTGCCAGCTCTAAAAACAAATATAAAGAGAGAAATAATATTTCACACAAATTATCTTATTTGTTATATTAAAGGTCACACGAAATGGATTTTTTTCAATAACTTTATTTCAAAGAAAATTAATGAAAAAAAATGATTCTGCTTGGTTAAAAAATAAAATCCCCCCTCCAAAAAAAAGAAGTTATTTAAAAATCAAATTTCTTTTTAGCTCCTCCCCCTTTGTATGGTAGTGCTAAAAATATCCTGTAGGTGAGTTGATTGCCAGCAATTGATGACATCATCATAGGTAAATCAACGAGATACTTTAAGTTAATTCTTTATAATGAGATGGGTATTTTTTTAAGTAATAATAATTTTGGTCTTATTCTTTTGTTTACATATGTCTAATACTCTATTTACATTTTGATTTCTTTTGATTTTTTATTATTTTATCGCATCCTGCCTAACGGCAAGGAGAAACTATCCTATTATATACAAATAGTTACAAATCACAATATTTCTGAATACAGTCTTCTGCACCGGATACAACAGTGATGATGAGATTTATTCTTCTAAACATGTCCGTCAGCCATTTTTCCTATTTTGTAATTTGTTTTCCATGTGCCATAAATCCATTAATCTGTTAATAAAAAAGTGATTAGTATCTACTTAACCAGAAAAAATTCCCGATGCCTACGAACGATGAAAGAAAATTTTCCCAATTTTTCGTCACCAGTGCTGCCTGGGGATCGATCATACGATCCCCTTATATGCGCAAGGCCAAACAACAGCACTGTAAGATGAAAGTTGCGCTGCTCATCTATATTTAAAAATATATATATATTATTAGAATTATGGCTTATACCAACTTCAGAATTTCAGTTTTATTAATGCTCTTAGGCTTGATTGTCGATTTACAAAACCGTAAATTACTACGGCAGAAATTAAGATTTAAAAAAAAGAAAAAAAATCCTGTCCTTAAAGTGATTTACTTTTTTTTTAAAATTGCTATATAAATGATTATTTTTCTGCCAAACACAAGCCAACTGTATTATATTATTGTATTATTTAAAAAAAAATGTGTGTCTTTGTTAAAACAGGGTTAGAGTCTTTATTTGATTTCATATTTTATAATGTACTTTAAATTTATTTTAATAAACCTAATAATAATATCGGAACATTTAGATTGCATAAGAAATGGTCTGAGATGAATACTTTATGATTAATGGACTACTCTACCGTAAGATAATAGAAATAAAGTTTCATTTCATTATTTTTTATAGCTTTCTATTAAATTTGGCCGGTATATTATACATGTTAAAAAAAAATAAATAGGCCATTGTATTTATATTTGCCTGCTGGTAAATGGCATGCTTGTTCAGTTTAATTTTTTTTTTTTTTTAACTTATGTGAGGGCAGGTATAGTTTTTAAAGATGCATATTTTTAATAATTATTTCCATTTCTCAGTAAAAGTGGCCTCCAAAATATTATGGACTCTATTTTGTCTTTTCTATAATCCAGAAATGATTCGCCACCTACAAATAATTTATAATTTTAGTGCATCAATTCTTTAAAGCTTCAGTCGGCCTTATTTCAAAATGCAATGTAGCAAAAAAAAATTTTTTTGTACAGGTTAAATACAATAATAATGATAATAAACTGCTAAATAAATGAAAATATTGTATAATGACAGTTAGTGATTTGTTGTTTTTAAATTTCAGGTGTAACTTGCAAAATAATATGTACTGTATATGCATTATGACCAGTTGACCATGGATGATAAGCCGATACTACACC
>PXIH01S0050646.1:0-10224 GCA_003024985.2 Euperipatoides rowelli
CACTATCATTTTCTGCTGCCTTCATGATTCTTCAAAAGTCCGTGAAGTAATGAATCATATTATCATAGCGATTAAAAAAGTAAAACATGAATTAAATGTTCTTAAAATAGATATATAGATTTAGTTTTTAGCTGATGATTTTCAGTGATTTCATATTTTATTTTGAATATTTAGCGTGTGTTTTTTTTTCCATTTTTAACCGATATATATCAATATCCGATAGTCTGTTTACAATGCTACTACTATAAACGTCTCCTCAATGTATACTTACAAATAAAAGAGTGACAGTGGACAGGAGTGTCTCTTCTTTCTTCCAGCACGCTAAATTTATAACTATGTAAAGGTCTGAGTGAGAATACATGTATAAATTTGATAAGGTGTTCTCTTCTAAATTCTAAGGGGCTTATTTTGTAAATACCTTATTATATAACCCAGTAATAACCAATTATTAGGTATAATTAATGAAATATGATACCTTTATAAGGAAAATATTACACAGATAACATATTTACTCATATTATCTATATATAATCTTATAAATATGTATATTCACATAAACCTAAAAAATGAATAAATAATATAAGAAATGTGTACTAGAGAATGTGATACTATCGATACTTCATTTGGTTCTATAGGTGAAGAAGCTGAGAAGGGGTCAGTATCAATTATCCACCAGAAATAGTTTGTTGGCTTTACGAAGTCTATCATTGGATTGCATAACAAATTGAGTTCAGTTTACTAAAGGATCAATGATTTGTAAATAGAGGCAATACAATCATTGGGACAGACATTCCATTCACAGAAAATATAACACATCTGTTGCAGTCAACATCTTTTGAGATTACTTGTGAAGGTGTTTGATCCCTTTTAATATCAATTTATGTTTGATGGCTTTATCATTTTCATGTAACTCATAAATAATAATCACTCGATTCACATAAAGTTGTTCTTGAATCATCTATATTAAAATAGAGTGAAGTAAATTAATCCTAGAGGTGATTGTAATTCTATATAGATTTAGATTAGTTTATTAACATGTTGTGCTCTCTTATATGATAAACTTATTATTATTATTATTATTAATCCTTTTTTATTCTCTATATTATTTATGTATCTAGGTATCCTCTATTTATTGCCTCTTCCTTTTACTATTAATATACATACTATATATAATTTACACTATATATATTTTATCATCCATATTCTCCTTTTTACCCTGTTTGACCTCCCTTATAAGTTGACTTACTATGGCCTTATAAGTAATGTATATGGGGACCCTTAGTCTATCTGCTTCCTATCTATCTATACATGTCCATTCCTTTAAGCCAGGCATACACTAGATGAAAAAAAACTATGTAGTTTTCATACTTGGCAGTTTTTTTAATGATGCAAAAGTTTTCTCAATAGTATCGGACACACACTAGGAGAATTTTTTTTTTAAAAGTTTTTTGTCTTTGTCTGGGTGCTCCTGTGGTCAAAATGGAGAGTGACATTCAATGACTACCACATTAATTGATTTGTATATTATTGTATTAAATATAATTATATGCATGAAAATAAATAGTTTTTTTTTTAAATTTCCAAGCAGTGGTGATTCAGTTTTAATTATCAAAGCCACTTACCTGTTGTATTACATATGATACCTATGGCTTGCAGAATCATCATTTTTAATAAAATAAATAAATAAATAGTAGCTTGTGGTATTCAGTTAAGTGCTGGTTGTACAGACAAGGGTATTTTTCTACTTGTTGAAGTAATAGTGAGATTTCATTGTCGTTCCAGTTTTTGTTAGCGAAGCGAGTCACCAGCATTTTTATTTTTTAATAAGTAAAGTGAAGTAACGTGTTCTCATCGTCGGTGATTAGCTGCGTTTTTCACTTCTAAGAGAAAGTTTTCAAAAAGTAGACCTGTGGTTTACTTTTGAAAGTGATGAAAGAGTTCACTTTGACGTCTGGTTTTCTCTAGAGTATTTTGACACATACGAGAGTATTTACCTTTGGAGTACAATTCTTTGATGCTTCAAAGTAAACTTACTTTGATTCAATGAGTAAACTAGGGCAACTAGCTCCTTCTGTCAGTCTGTCTGACTGTAAGTCATTATAAACTGAGCAGTGATTGTTAACTTACTCTAAATCTAGGAACTAAAAATTACAAACAGTATAGGCCTGTCTTATATTCAGTTTATACTATCAAATAATATTGTTTTTAAGTTAATCTTCTCTTTAAAAGGTTTCGACAAAATCATACAACAAATTAAATTAGGTCGACAAATAAAGTAGTGAAGCTAGTTGAAGTGTAGGTCTGTAGATATTTTANATAATGTGCTGATGCTTTATGCTAAAATTCTACATGAAGAGTGAACAATCATGTTTTCCAATGTACAGGTGATAAAAGATTGATAATGTGCTGATGCTTTATACTAAAATTTTACATGAAGAGTTAAATGTTTTCATTGAACAAGAGAAATAATAGATTGATAATGTGGTGATGTTTTATGCTAAAATTTCACATGAAATGTGTAAATGTTCTCAATGAACAAGTGAATGAAAAGATTGATATATAATGTGATGAAGCTTTATGTTAAATTCTTACATGAAGACTGAAAATGTTCTCAATGAACAAATGAAAAAAAAGATTGATAATGTGCTGATTTAAACTAAAATTTTACATATAGAGTGAACATGTTTTCCAATGAACAAGTGAAAGAAAAGATTGTTAACGTGCTGACGATTTACACTAAAACCTTTCAAGAAGTGGAAACTATCTCAATGTACAGGTGAAAAAAAAAGATTGTTAATGTGCTGACGCTTTACGCTAAAATTTTGCATGAAGTGGAAACTTGTTCTCATGTACAGGTGAAAGAATAGATCTTGTATGTTATAAATTTGATCTTTTTGTAATTCTCAGTTTGTAATATATTTATTAAAAGTGCATAAAATTTGTGCATTGAATGATTAATTTAAACACTCTAATTTTGATCTTCGACTCTTAAATAATGGAAATATTTTATTTATATATGGTATATAATAGACAATATCAATTAAAAATCTTTAGTTTGGAATTTTTTCATATAAAAATTAGTTTCCTCATGACAAATTATCTTTAACCAATGCTAAGTGCAGTTTTTAATTGGAAGAGCAATGGAAATCGTAAAGCTACCATGTTAGATGCTGCTCATAAATAAAACTTAGTCGAGATTACGATTCATTTTACATCTTCCATACTGATCAATCTGCTAACGCAGTGGGTCCCAAACTTTTTACATGTGAGGACCACTTTTCCAACAATGAGATAAGTTGTGGACCACCAGCTCACACACACACAAATAGATATGATTATTTGATGANCAGGGACAGCCTCGCTGGACTATAGTCTGTTGTTGTCTGTCATATTTGTATTTGTAAGTTTTAAGTTTAATCTTTTGTAGTATTTGTATGAAATAAACTTCAATAAATTTAAATGAAATTATTGTTTGGAAAGTTTAGAGGCAAATTTTGTTTAGCAAAACCAACATGGAAATATATATCCCTTTGATTTATTTGATGCCATCATTTCAATATTACATATTAAAAACAAACTGTATTAATTAAATAAAAGTAATTTAAAGACAATGCAACAACTATAAAATTCAGTTTTAAAATAAGTGTTAAGATATGATAAAATATAACCTAATTTTAAAAATAAATGTTTATGGCATTAAAATTTTCACAAAAAGAGCAGAGAAAAAAATATATTATGGTGAAAAAAGATTAAATAAATTTAAACCATCTGTTAAGAATAGAACTCGCATGTAAATCAAAAAAATGTTTCACGAATGAATGCAGCAAACAACAGCCATATCTTAGCTAAGAAACTGACAAGTGTATTATAATACAGTTTATATATTTGTAAAATAACAAAAACATGACAAGACAATAGTATTATCATTGATAATATCTTATTAAAACATTGAATAATAAATATAAACAATAACATCAACATTTTCTTAATATGGCTTCTTAGAGTTTTGGAAGCCTGCTAGAATCAGTCTAATTAACATGGACAAATATATCACTATGTTATCAACGTCTTTCAGCTGTGTCTTAAAAGACATTAAAATCATAATTTTTAAATTTGCATAGTTTTACATAAATATTGTTTAATATGTGGAAAAGACAGTATAAAATATGTAAATTTTAACTTTTTTTTTTCAATTAATTTTCTCTTTGGACTTTATTTTTTTACTGATAAATAATGTTTAAAAAGCAAATCAAAAGATGTAAAGATCAACATTTTTACAATGAGCTTTTCATGTTTTAATAAGTCATTTTGGTTTTAAAAAATCAATTATTTACTTCTTGTTTTTAGAAGATTTTCAAATCATGTTTGCACTTGAGGATTGTATTCTGCATATTGGTTAGGTTTGACATGTCCTAAGGGAACAATAAGGAAGACGTAGCCCAAGAATAAAAATATAGCCATTGATTTATAAGAGAACATTCACAGAAAATAATCAAACATAATGGAGATTAATCAAAGAAACAAACATAAATAAAAATCTACATAACAATCACATGGATTCTTTTAAAAAAAAAAGTCTAGGTACCATACTGTAATTTATTAAGTTCAACTCTTATCTCATTCAGTCTTACAAAATCAGAGCATGTAAATCAAAACAATTTCTTAATAATAACAATCAATCAAATATGATATTATATGACAAAAGATATAAAAAAAAATCGTGCATAATTAACTTTAAATGGGCAATCAGATTAAAAATTTAAAAACTTAAATAAAAAAGTACCACCATAATGTTTTATTAATTGTGGATTTAAAGTGAACGGCTCAGTCGGCAAAACCAAAGAAGGGCCCACAAAATCGAAGAAGGGCCAAGTTAACACATTTTTTTAATCAATCCTGCCTCCTCCTACAATGAAAAGTAAAGCATATTATAAAGGGTGAGGGAATATATTTTACACTTCATTGTAGGAGGGGGCAGGATTGATAAAAAATGTGTTAACTGGGCCATTCTTTGATATAAAAAAACATATTTATTTATAGCTTTTTAACCCTAGAGTTCCCGCTTAAGGTCTCTGAGACAGATGAAAACTTTTTTATCGAATTTCTTTTAATGTGCATTCATGAAAGCCTTACAACCTTGAGTAGCTTCCTAAATCTGTCTTAAGCTGCATACACACGGNACAGAATTATCCCATCTCTTCAAACTGGTAGTGATTTTATATTAAATTAATTTAAATTTAAAACAATTAAAGATTTTAGTTGTACATTCTTAAAGCATTTAGTTACAACAATGTTACTCAAAAAGTAATGGCATGTTGCCTATATTATTTAAGAATATATAAGATATATGTATAGTTATGTCCTTTTGATAATAAACGCATAATAAACTACATAGAACAACTAAATCCTATTGTCTCTTTGACTTTAACAACACTGATATAATCAATTATACAATAAATCTAGGTCTATATATTAATACAATTACATTTCTAATTCTGGACAGTCATCTGAGTTTGCACTCTTCAGCTGCTCCATATTTTTCAATAATTCTAATTTATAGATTTCTTTTTCATAAATTTATTATTTTGAGATTCAACAGCCTTATAATTTTAAAATTAATAAATGTGTTCATTTCATCAACAAAACAAAAGCAATCAACTTCCTTTTTATTGGACAATAATAATTTCAGCCATTAGTTGTTGACTGTTTACACAATGTGAAAAAAAAAAAAAAAGGTTCTAAATATATATTAATTTTATAAGAATACTTTATACTGATTAAATTATAATTTATGTGCCAAAAAATTAAAGTCATTGTTGTGAAATATGCCAATTAGAGCTGCCCTGAATGGATGGGATAAGCAAATGCTCTTGCATTGATTGGTTCCAAATTGATTAAGGCTATGATGGAAAGATCTTGAGGTTAAACCATTTTTACAGGTGTAAAATCCACTCCTTTGGGCACAAACAAAAGCGTTGATAAGGTTTGAGAAAAAGGTGAGATGGCTGGCAAATCTCCAGCATGAAAGCGCCTGTTCTTGATCTATCAGGGATTTGGACCATCTTTTTCTTATCTTGCGGCTCCATTTGGCAGCACTGTTTTTGACAAGTAACGTCCTAGCACCCTGCCTCCTATATGTTTTTCAATTGGCAAGCTATTAGAAAACATGAGCTTTACAAATCCCTGCTTGTAGGCAATATGTACATTAAGAGTTGTTTATTATAGCATGTTGTGTGGCACTAATGCAAAGCAGTAAATGATTTGTTTTTGAAAAGCACAGATACAAAAAAAAACCTCTTTTGTTCTTATTGTTTTTTAGTTTTTAGAAGAAAATATGCAAAATATTTTNTTTCTCTAAAATTTGCAAAATAAATATATTTTTTTTATTAAGTTGTGTTGTTATTCCATGGCAAACAATGAATCATGATCATTAGTCCTCTACTAGTCATTAAATTCAATTTTTTTTCATATTTATATGAAAATGGTCTCACAGACCCAGTGGGCACTTAAGTTCAATATTTTCAAGCAGGTACTTTAGGGTTAAGTATAGTTTGATTCCAGTTATTTAGCATTTAACTTAATTAAAATTTATTAAAACTCTATGAATTTTATAATTTAATTAATTGAGGTGGCTAAGATTATGAGCCTCTTGATGGGTATTTTTTTTTTTTTTTTTTTGCAACTCGAAGGTTAAGGAAATAATACTTACTGTATATTAACTCTAAAAACCTGACATGTTTTATCTCTTCAAATGTATAAATTTATAAATTTGAAAATAATTTTACTGTAAAAAATTTAACAGGAAATAATAAGTTTAAAGACTGGCATTAAACTATTTTTTATTATCATTAATTATAACTTGCTGTATAAAAATTAAAGCAATCATAACACTGATATACTGTGTATCATAATCTATAGTGTACAACAGGTTAATACTATATTGATAGCATTATCACACGCCCTATCTTTATTTTCATTTAAATGACAAACATTTTCATTTAATAAAACAATATTTAGAATCGTTTTAAGAAATAAAGTTATTTATTTTTGCAGTGTGAATGGAAAATAAAAGAAATAAGTTTAGTGAAAAGTCAAAGATCGATTACTTTGAATTGTATTCTGTCTCTAAATAAGAAAACTAGAAATAAAATTAAAAAAAAAAGAAAAAATTTGGGGGTGGGGGGGTGGAGCCTAGTTTTGGGGGAAGGCCCGGTCAGGATTTTCCGGCTTTCCCAGGTCGTTAAATCCGCCACTGTGTTTTATCAATCATCTGGGGGCAACATAAAATTATTCTAATTTTAGATTTTAAAGTTAAAAGCCTATTCTTCTACCACAATTATAATATATCCTATATACTAATTAGAATAGCGTGTTCCGAAGCCAGTAACAGTGCAATCTAATGGGCTTATTTAAAACTTTTTTTTCCCTCTCTTAGATCACTGTGATATAAATAAAAAAAAATACCAAAAAATATTTAACGGGCTTTGAAGATCGGCACGGGAACTATTTTTAGAAACTTTAAGTGGTGTGTTCTCATACATAAAAAGGGCTTAAACAAAAAAAAAATGGTTGATGCCCGTGTAACGTGCTTATTTGCTAGTATAATATTAATCAAACATGCTTGAAACATTGGGAAGATTACACTTTACGGATCCCCAATATGGTCACCATACTGCAGACATTTATAATTGACACAGCTTTAGATGATCAATAATTCTTAACCTTATACTAAGCGTAACTTAACCATGAATATCATAGTAGGTTTAAACCCTAAGTCACTGGAAGTATCACGCTATTCTCCAAATCTAAAACACTGCAGGACGGCGGTTATATTATGAAAGTCCTTAAAATGTAATTCAGTTGAAAGTTTTATTCAAAAAAACAGCCATAATTATTTATTTTGAACTAACAAATTTTGGGTAAGAAGATGAAACTGATATTAGTTCCACATTATTTTAACCAATCAAATAATCCCATTCTTCACCTGAAATTTTCACTAATTAACCCATTTTATTTAGGGATTTTTTGTTAAGCAAGTGGCAAATGTGCATGCAGAACTTAGATATGTTAGGAATGCACCGGAACCTGCCATTACATAAAAATAGATTCCAACTTAAAATGTGGCAATACTGTAAAGGATTATCTTAAAAGTTTTCATCTCCAGTTGCTTCTTCTGTGGTTAAATTGTTTGGGTTTTAGATTTTTTTTCCTTTTGATTTGTGTGTATTATGTATAAATATGTCAAATCTCAACCTATCTTATATAAAAGCAGGTTATACATAGATAAGATGCAATAACCTAGCTATTAATTACAGAAATTGTAAAAATAATGCTTTATCATTAAAAAATAAAGTAGACCAATTGAATATTAACCCTATCACTGCATCATGTTATAATGCTTTGCACGTTTGGACAATTGCAAAGCACTATAAGGTAGCGGAAGTGAAAAGTGACAGGTGAGAGAACTCTACTTTTGACTGCATGTTTGTGAGGGCTATCATTAACTGTACTCGTAACTTGTTAGCCAAGGTTCACTCGGTGCAAGTAAAGGAAACAAATTCAAATAGTTGTGGTGTAAAGAAACTCTTTTAATTACTGTATATGCCAAATGGAAAATGTCTTAGTTGCTGAACAGTTCTAATACAATAATATAATAAAAAGGCAAAGCTTACCTTTTACA
This sequence comes from Euperipatoides rowelli, assembly GCA_003024985.2. NCBI lineage: Eukaryota > Metazoa > Onychophora > Udeonychophora > Euonychophora > Peripatopsidae > Euperipatoides > Euperipatoides rowelli. Next base: position 8,681 of record PXIH01S0050646.1, read on the forward strand.
ATTTGTAGCCGTACATCGTAATAACATCAGGCGGCTTTCGTAGTTTCCAGGCACCGTAAATAGTGAAATCCAAATGATATCCATGAAGTAACGTAACCTAAAGTAACACTCTGGATATCCGAAGATACCAGCTGACTGGCCCTATTCTAGGTATAAAGGTAAGATGGAGTTAACTGTATACTATATGAACAGAAAGGAGAAATGGCAGCTAAGCGCTATCTTCGCCATTCCCCTTAAAATGTGCGGACCTGAGATGTAAAGGCCAGAGCTCGGGCCGACTTCAAAGACAGTTGCCGAGTCGATAAATATGACATGATACTTTGGTGGTAAGATGTAGTGATGACGGTGACTCGACAATAGTGCCTAGAAAAAANGTAAGCCGGCTATTACATACTGTTTAGCCAGACCCATGTGATCTAATGAGATCACGTGGCTTTGCCTAAATTTACATNATTATCTTTACTCTTTGTAAAAACTGCAGAATAGAATAAATAAATAATTATTTCATACACTTTCAAAAAAATGGCAAATAATGCAATAATACAATATGGATAAATAATAAACACAAAATTATGACAATTACTAAAATGCATACCAAATGCTATCTGCCCAGCAAACTTACCTATCTCCAATTAGCTCCTAAGCTAAATCATTATAATGTATTTGAAGTAGTGCAGATATGAATGCATGTGGATGTGTACAGTTAACACAGTTTGCTGATACTTAAAGACGTCTCTATACTTTAGATAAGATGTTAGCGTAAAGGGAAGTCCTTTATGCGAATGTGCTCTTTTTTCTAAAAAAAAATTTCATCTTACAGAAAACCATTTCAGCGCTAAGCTGAACTAGAACAACAAAATTGTGTCAATCTTTTAGCAGACTGATCTGTATGGTAGACACATAAAATGACTATGCTTTTAATTAGATTTTTTTTCATGAGCAGCATTCAACATGGCAGTTTATGATGTTCTTTGATCTTACAATTTGAAGCCATCACTTAGAATTTGTGTTTCAGATAGTTTCTCATGGAGAAAAATATTTTTTCCAAAACTTTATTTTAAAAAGTTATTCTTAAAGTTATTTAATGGGGAAAATCGTAATTCCTTTAATAATAAATCTGAAAGACATCCACTTCAGAACAACTTTGCATTCATTGAAAAGTGGAAGTGGACAATGTTCTGCTCAATATAAATATTACATTGAAACAATAGAATTTCTGTGGCTTCCATAAAGGTCAATTTGCTAATAGATTATTGTGTGGCAGTTATTCTGCTTTTACTTTGAGATAAAGATCTCTGTTGGAGAAACAAATAGCATGACAGAAGAGTGATTGATAATGTGCTGACACTTTTATACTAAAATCTTACATGAAAGTGAACATGTCCTCATTGTGCTGATGCTTTATGCTAAATTCTTACATGAAATGTGAACATGTTTTCAATAAACAAATGAAAGAAAAAAATTGATAATGTGCTGATGCTTTACACTAAAATCTTACATGAACAGTGAACATGTTTTCTATAAACAAGTGAAAGAAAAGATTG
>PXIH01S0050800.1:8619-20408 GCA_003024985.2 Euperipatoides rowelli
ATAAGGCGAAAATCATGACTTTTAAAATTTTTGAGTTATCGATTTGCAATAGTTGTCAAAACTTGCTTTTTAATATTCTAAGAAAAAAGTCTAATTGCAGTTTTGCGATAGAGAGGCATCTTCTGCCCTTTATCACCCTCAAAAAGAGGTAAATTTGAAATTTAAAGCATACGGTATAATGAAAAATGATGCAAATTTAAACAAAAAATTAGTTTAATTCTCTTTTTATTTTTGTATACTGTAACAATAATTGGCTCAATTTACATTTCAAGATTACCAAGATGTTATGCATGCAAACACAAATTATAAATTTTTACAAAATTTCTTAACTTTGTAATTTAAAATGAAAAAAGTGTTCAGTTTCATCCAACACGCCCTCATCAATGGTCAAATTCATCCCCCACTCCCTAATATATGGCCAGTTTCATTCCACAATCCCTCAGCCATGGCCAGTTTCATCCCACAATCCCTCATCCATGGCCAGTTTCATCCAAAACTACCTCATCCATGTCCAGTTTCATCCCACTCTTCCTCATTCATGGCCAGTTTCATCCCACACACCCTCATCTATGGCCAGTTTTATCCCACACTCCCTCATCCATGTCCAGTTTCATCCACACTGCCTCATCCATGGCCAGTTTCATCCCAAAATCCCTCATCCATGGCCAGTTTCATCCCACAATCCCTCATCCATGGCCAGTTTCATCCCACAGTCCCTCATCCATGGCAGTTTCATCCCACAACTCCTCATACATGGATAGTTTCATCCCCTACTCCCTCATCCATGGCCAGTTTCATCCCAAAATCCCTCTTCCATGACCAGTTTCATCCCACAATCCCTCATCCATGGCCAGTTTCATCCCACAACTCCTCATACATGGCTAGTTTCATCCCATACTCCCTCATCCATAGTCAGTTTCATCCCACACTCCCTCATCGATGGCGAGTTTCATCTCACACTCCCTCATCCATGGCCAGTTTCATCCCACATTCCCTCATCCATGGCATAAAATTTTATTGCTATCAATGCTATCAACTCATGTGACTAGTTTGCGAGATTGAATTTTTACGTTAAGGAAGCCATCTCACCTATCAGGACCAATAACTGACAAGGAGGTCAGCTATTTTCTACACCTTTCTATGGCTTAGGTATAACAAGAAAATGATTTTATCTCTATCAATTTTTTTTTAATTGTAATATTAATTATGCACCTTATGCCACATAATATCACTAAAATGAAATTATAAATGAAAATATTAAATCAAATTAAAATATTAAAACAAATTAAAAAAAGAAAATACTGAATTACATAACTAAGTAGTTTGCTATAAAAAAAAGTGCACCCCTTCTCCTTTTTCCCCATTTCTCAGATAGCTTATTGGAAGATTTGTTTTCCTTACTATAAAGGCTCATTTCTTTTTCTATGTATCAGATCTGTGATTCATTTTGAACCGTCTTGTAAACGTTATAAAAGGTAAAATTTGGATAGGCAGCATTACTATTATACATTTATTATTTATGACACCAAATCTCCGTATACAAAGCCAGTTCCGAGTAATTGCCGATACTGAAAATATAACTGTGCAATTGCCTATACCCAGTGCATCACTAATGTGAATCTGTGTACAAACTTTTAAACTTTCCAAAATTAAGAAAGACTTTTTTATTTTCTTTCACAGGTATATTGTAAAAAAAATTTACCGCAGGTAAATAAATATAAGGCTTAAACTTGATTACAAATAATTTTATAACTTCTTTATTCATGATCCATTTTACATAAAATTTAATATGCAGAATTGTATTTATCTAATAAACTCTTTTATAACCTTAAATTAACTCTAGCTCAAACCAGAAAATCGTTGTAGAATATTTTGATTTGTACGCTCTATGGTTATTTGTATGTTTTGTATGATAAAGAGAGAGGAGTTGTAATTACGATCGCACCTAAATAAGGCATAATGTGTCTTGTGAATCAACAAAAATGGTTTACGTTGGTACGACTCTCAAAGTTTGACCTCTGTATATAATGCACTTTTTAATGGTCTAAAAATGCACCAATCCCCCCNAACTAAGTTACGACAATGAAAATTTCATCTTGAATTATTATATTGACTAAAAGCTTATAGAAAAAAATAAAAAAGATAATTGTATTCTAAAACAATTCCAAGTCCGTATTATAATGTAAATAATATAAATTTAATCTGTCGGTAAAAAAACAAAAAACATAAGCTAGGCTAGTTAGCTATACATTAAAAAAAACTATTGTCAGTTTTTATATTTCTTAAGTCAAATTCATATAACATTTGTTGCGAATGACAAACAAGAGTGACCAAGAGATTTCCGGCCACTAGGGTAAAAGATCTTCGTTCTCTTTCCACCATAGTAATGGGCAATCTTTGTTGAACCAAAGAATGCAGATTCCTCGTCTTCACTTTTAGAGTCATCCTTTCTAGTGTAAGTAGAAGATCCATTGTATTTTAATTTTACTTGACAAAATTTGCACTCTACTTCATTTTCTGATAATTCGTTAAAATATTTCCATACTCGGGATGTATTTTCACAAGGCGTTACAAATTGAAAAGTAAAGTCAGCTTTTCATGTCTGCGCATGTTTTGTCAAGATGGATAGCAGCCTTTTTTTTTTGTTTACAGTCCTAACCTTACCACAACCCTGAACACTAACTCCAACTACGTATTAAACCCACTTTTCCCTAGCCCTACGTTGATGAAGGGGTGAAATAATCCTTTTTTTGATCGATTTTGATAAATTTGATCTAATTTTCGGTAAACCTACTGTAATGACAAAAATATGTTAAAAACGCGGTAAAATTGGACTTATATTTTTCAATCGTTAACAGCTTCTGTATTTTCATGCTGCATTTTATTAAATGAAACAAAAGATTGTTTAAATTCAAGGCAACGAGAGAGAAAGAGAGAGAGCATGCTGGTCACAAAGGCTAAAGTTCAAATTAGTATCATTTTTAAAAACAGATTTTATTCAAAATACGTACGGCCGCATTTCATTATATTTTTTACAGTAGTAAAAAAAAAACCTGCTTGGAAATTTAGATAATTTTTAACTGGTGATCAAATAATCTATATATTAATTCTAAAAGGATTTTTACTGTCCAAGTCCGTGTGAGAGAATGGCTGAACGTAAAAATATGGCTGAAGTATCAAAAGAAAGCTCTTAGTGTCTATATGTGTCCTATCAAGCCAGAAATGGCATTTTGGACATGGTATGTGAGTGGTGGGGCCACAAAGTTCCCGATGGGTTTGCNATACCACTTGAGCATAGAATAGACGAAAGAAAGCAATCTTAAATAAAAAAAAATAAAGAGAAAAAAAAAAAACATTCAGATAGCTAGAAGTACTTTGATAGAATTTAAAAATCCCAAACTGAATTCTAAAATTTTTCCAGAAACCCATAAAGTTTTGCACACATTTATAAGACTATGTTTATCCGGTCACATGGTCTGTTAATGCTGCTTTTATTGGATAAATTAACTTCTTCTTCCTGCTTGTCTATAGGCTTGAGAATCTTTTGTATTACATCGGTGCTCCAACAATGGGAAACGGCTATCTTCACAGCTCAAAAGCTTCAATAGAATCATTATTGAATATAGTAGTGGCAGATGAGACTGGACTGGAAATGAAATTACTGAACTTTCATTTTGAAGTTGGTCTGTTTGAAAGATGTAAACATAAAGCTTCTAACATAAAGCTACATATGGCAGAAAAGAAGACCGTGGCAAAGAGAAAATGTTTAAAAAAAAAAAAAAAGACATCATAAAGTCCAATTTGATTATCAATAATTTCCCAAGATTGATGAACTGATAGAGATTCGGCACAGCTGGGACCCTTGAATGTGTAAAGCATGAGCAAATTATATTTTATAATACAATATTACTTTGGTTAACAAACATCTCTAAATTATACCTAGAGTGAACAAAGACATTTTTTTATTTGATTTATAATTTTTTAAGAAAAAAATTACATTAAAAAGATTTAGAAGAGTTGAAGTAAAATACTTTCAATTGTAATCTTTTAGAATAAATTGCACACTTAAAATTGAGTTTAAATAAAGAGGGAACGCGACCAATTTGAAATCTAAATTAACCCTTTTAATCCCAATGTTAATGTATTGTATATTAAAAAGTGACAACATTTTTTTATATATAATGAACAGGAATTCATTGCTGCCAATGTCTCCAATGTCCTCAACCACATAGCATTTTATGACACTAAACTTGTTTCCATTGCTTAGATGCACCGTGTTGCGAATAGTATATACTCAGTAAGACTAAGCTAAACTATTTGAACACTTATAGAATAGTTATATATTGATAAATTATAATATACTAGTTTAAAAGCCCATTAAAAATGACAGATTTCTTCCTTCTTAGCTTGCTATAACAGTGACTTAAAAGTATGTCAAAGATGACGGATACAGCGACATCTATGGACAGAAAATAGAGCGAAAATATTTCTGTCCATAGATGCCGCTGTAAGCAACTTGACCAACATGATCAAACTGGCCTTTTATTATATTAGACTAGCCAAAAAGCCCATTGTAACTTGGAATACAAAGGGGCCTAGTTATCTCCCCCCATCTTTTGACTCTTATCTCATAACCCCCTGCTCCTAATTGACCCTCTCCTAACCCCTTTTCCACCCCTACCTCCTCTGCCCATTCATTTATTGTTTTAAAACGAAGAAACTGCTATTTGCCAAAATGATTTAAAATATAAATCTCTAAATACTTCAAAATATTAAAAAGAATACAATATTCAGAAAAACTGCTATTTCTCCAACAATTTTAAATATAAACGTCTTAATGTTTAAAAAAATATTCAAATGAAAAAAATATTCAGGTTTTCTTTGAATTATACAGTAGCATATTATCTTATTGTTTAATAAGAAAAAAATTCTAATAATAATGTGACATTTCACATGCATCATCATCATCACATGTTTAGCTGAAAATTTAATTATTGATTTCTAATAATAAACTGACGCATGCTCATAACTATAAAAGTGAGTGTTACACTGCTGAATTATATAATAGGATTACTAATAATAAACTGACNTGAAGATTAATTCATGTTGACTGATTTTTTATGATACAATATGCCAATTTTAATGATAAATTTAGGGTTAAAAAAGGAAAGAAATTGTCATCGTTCATGGTATGGAAATAATCTTTTATAATAGTAAAGTTTCAATTTTTACGCATTTGTGATATCTTTATATAAAATTAACCATTAAATATCTGGAAGTGATAGGGTTAAGTGTTTATTACGATTGGTTGCATTATTTATTATTCCAATACATCAGCATATTAAGATGGAAACTAAACAAATGATTTTATAAAAGAAACCATTAGGGCCAAAATAAAATATATGAAAGAAAATAAAACGAGAGGTATTTAAGCACAGCGGTATTTGTGTTGTAATAATTAAAGTGAATAAACAGATCGAAATAAATGCAATGCTTTTGTTTATGATAAACATTAATTTGTTTCTTTGTGAAGAAATAATAAATCTTACATTTAAGATTTAAGTTGTTTTAATAAACTGCGTGATAAATCATTTTTAATTTAACAATGAACCTTATAAAAATATAAGAAATATTACAAACCATTAGTGTTTTTGAATAGATATATGTCTAGTCTCTGAACACCTGGTCTAAATTAATTGCAGGAACAAACTCTCAAAAGGAAAGGGAGGCGAGGAGGGGGGGGGAAGAATTTCTTTATATGTGAAGTTTCAAGCCGTTTTTAATTTTTTAAGATTATATCCTAGCAACAATAATTTGAAAAATGAATTTGGATTACAAAATTCTAAATGTTTATAATGAAAGAAATAAAAATATGTATTAGACTAGTAATTAAATTCTAAAGTAATTTGGAATGGATTAATTTCAATGAGGAAATTAGGAAAAAATATGCCAACTGAGTTCAGGATAGAAAACTGAAGTATTATTAAANTGTTACACTGCTGAATTATATAATAGGATTTCTAATAATAAACTGATGCATGCTCATAACTATAAAAGTGAGCGTTACATGGCTGAATTATATAATAGGATTTCTAATAATAAACTGATGCATGCTCATAACTATAAAAGTGAGCGTTACACTGCTGAATTATATAATAGGATTTTTAATAAAAAACTGATGCATGCGCATAACTCATAACTATAAAAGTGAGCTTTACACTGTGAATTATAATAGGATTGATTTCTAATAATAAATGGACACATGCTCATAACTATAAAAGTGAGCATTACACCACTAAATTATATAATAGGATTACTTAATGGTTAAATTTACATCAAAATTTTATTTTATGCATATTAATTGTTAAAAAACAAATTTTCTCTGTGTCCATCATTCCAAACTCTTTAAATTGCATTTTCTCCCCAATGGTTTGTAAAATTAAGTTGAAATTTGAAATTGCTGTTCCCATAGAGGTCTAGAACATGTATATAAAGGGTCAAGGTCCTAGGTGGTCACATGGGGGTATTAGGGGCCCTAAAAATCTAAACTTTTTAAAATGCTCAGATTAAGTTGAAATTTGAAATTGGTGTTACACTAGATGCCTAGAATATGTATATAAAAAATCAAGTTCCTAGGTGGGCACATGGAGGTGCTAGGGGGGGGGGGTCCCAAAATCTAATTTTTTTAAAATGCTTCAATTAAATTCAAATTTGAATTTTGTTCTACAAGCACATGGGCGTCCTATAGGGGCCCAATTGAATTCCGTCATTTTAGACAATGAAAATAGACTTTCCCATTTTTGGGGGGATGGNGNGGGGGGGGGGACAAAATAACATGGCAGTGTTTAGCGTTGATTTCGACAGGTTTCGACTAGTATTATATTAAAAGACTAAAAGAAGAAATATATATTACAGCATATTTTTTTATCAGATTATAGGAATATTTTCGATGAATGTCTCATGTTCAAATTACAGAGTTCTTTTTAAATGAAAACAATAATAAGAGATTATAAGTTTAAAAGATTAAGAAATTGATACATTATTTATAAATTAGCTGCCGCACATGCACTCTTAATTATTTATTAATCACTGGATATTGAGTCGATATCTGGTTCTATGAAATCTTCAGCCCTTTCTAATCTCCCTCCCCACCTGATTATTTCACCTTGTGATTATCAGAAGATTGGAGCATATTAGGAGTTAGGATTCAGGTAATTGGTAAGGTTAGGACTATAGAAATAAAAAAGGTTGCTATCCATGTCAATCATGAGAAGTTAATCTTTGCTGAGGATTATCTTTATTAACTTCGTTCATTGACGACAGCAATATTTAAAAATGTAAATAAGAGTGTAAATTTTAATTAGTGATTTTTTTTAAAATTAAAAATATATACATAAAACTTAATTTTAGATAATAATTCATCAAATTATGTAAGTTTTGGGCGTAAGAATTAAAAATTTGATTATTTAAAATCAGGGGAAAACTTAAAAAGATCCAAATCTTCTATTAAACATATTTTGTATTGCAGTCGACCGTAATAAACCGATCAAAATGACACTTTTTAATCTACATTTGCTTTTAATTTAAGCATTTCTAATATTCCTTGTTTTTGCAACAATAATCTCTTTATTCAGTCCAAGGGTCTGCAATGGGGTCACCCCTGGCTGGACTATTATCAGACATTGAGGTTTCTTGAATAGAAAATCAAATTATGAATAAACATGATAAGGGCTCAGGCCTCAATAAATCATTTGTTTTGATGCAACACTATGTTGTTATTGTATCATCAGCAAATGTCATCCCATCTATTCGTGATGCTTATAACGCTCAACAAATCTCAAATTTACTTTGGAAATTGAAATCAACAATAACCTTAAATATCATGACATTTCTATTTTTAGGTAGCATTATTGACTTCACTTTTCTGCTTACCGTAAGCCCAACCAAAACACTATCAAATTATCATTTAATTCACTTTTTCCATATTTAAAAATAAACATATTTCAGCAAGAAATAAAATGGACCTTTGAAATTTGCAACACAGAAGAAAGACTACAGTGAGAACTAAATAATATAATAAAAATATTTAGTCATAATGACTATCCAACTTAATAACAAATCTCAAATAAAAAAATGAACTCTAAACATATTTTGTTTTTCAGAATCTCCACTCCTCTCCAATTACCCCTACCCCAATCTATCTCTTAACTCTTTACACAGCTCTGAATAAAAACATTCCTAATCATAACATTTATAAAAACAATGATAAAATTATTTCCTTTAAACCTATTAACAAATTTATACTAAATTCCCCCTTCCACAAAAACATTAAAATACATAATTTTATAATGTTAATTTACATAAAAATTGATCACATCTAACTTCTCTGAGAAGTTTGATTTACACACTATACACTTTGTTTAAACCTCTCCCCTTAAAAAATGCTTTAAATTTTTAAATAAAAAATCTATTCATACTTCCTCATACTCCTCATCTATTCATTTCAATCCACATACACAGTTACTACATATATCAGTACTTCCGGTCATAGGATGCAACTGTACATAAAAGAACACCTATTTCTTGACAGGAATTCCCTAATTAATAAACATATTCAGGATACTAAAAAAATGCCATATTGCACAAATTGTAAATTAATAATACAAATTTCAGATTTAAAAAAAAAAGACTTAAGTTATAAGTGAATCTATTCTTGATTGTTTTATACCCAATTGCAACAAAAAAAAACTCACTAGTTTACAACTTATCTCATCTACATGAAAAATATCACTAAACAAAGATTTCTTTTGATTTTGTAATGTAGAACATTTGAATTTTATGAAATAAAATTACTTCATTTTGTTTTCCTTTTTCATAATGTTCTTTTTTATTTGTAAATATAGTTTGTCATGACGATCTTATTGTGAAACATTACATTGTGATCCTGACTGTCACCACCAGAGGTGTAATAAATTTATCTTTAAATTAATAAGTATGGTGTCTATTGTGTTTTAACCGTCAACCATTTTTATGACACACCCATTCACAGACTTATTGTTGTTATTTTATTATTATTCCACCATTATATGCAACAAAATCTTGATTAGTATCATCATCATCATAATAATAATAATAATAATATTTATAATAATACCATACCTAAAAATAATTAATTCAGATGAATAACTTAAATGTATAATATACTGTAATTAAAATTTTGAATTTTCCCATTTTTAGCTAAATAAAAAAAGGATGTAATTTGTTTAATGCAAAAATTTTCCAATTTCATTGTCCTTTGAAATGCAACCTAATGAGATTATATTTAAAAACAAAAACAAAAAAAATCCTGACTAGTTACATAAGTATTTTTAAAGCACAGTATCTTCAGACGATATATATTTTTATTTTGCTATAAAAATATACCAAAGAATTAAACAGAAAATTTACTAGTTGATACAAACCATACTTTTTTTTGTTTAAATTTATTCAAATTTATTATAATTCAGAATAATAAAAAAGTTATCAATTTGAGGAAATATAATCATATGTTAATGAAAAATAATGCTATAGTAATAGCTAGTACAGTTAATGAAGAAACATAAGAATATAAAATTACTAAGTCTCTTCGTGTTAATAAATAATTATAATAAATAATAATAATAATGATAATAAAACTACGATGTAATTGATGCACAATAATTATATGAAATGTTTTTACTAAATGTTCACATACAGTAGATTACACTTAATCAGTAAACATTAAAACATAATATACATGGATGTCATGATTTTTCAAGTGATTGTACACTATCTTCAGGACTGTCCTGAAGATAGTGTATAATCACTTGAAAGATCATGACATCCATGTATGTTTTAATGTTTACTGATTAAGTGTGATCTATGTGAACATTTATTAAAAAACATTTTTATACAATTATCGTGCATCAATTGCGTCGTAGTTTTATTATTAATTACACAACGTGCACAAGAAAGAAGTCTCCTTATTGTAATAATAATAATAATAATAATAATAATAATAATAATAATAGTAATAGTGATCCTAAGCTGATTATTCAATACTACTATCAGGGCCCCCACATAAAGGAGTTAGATAGGGCTGTAGTCTAGGGGACCAGGGCCAGGGGTCCATATATGAAGAAATTCCATAAGAAACTACATAGTTATGACCAGAGGTGATGAGGGGGAGACCTTGTAGGCCTAGGCGAGGATCCTGTAGGCCAAGAAAAGGTCAACAAAACATCCCTACAACCAAAAAAAAAAGCTTATCAAATATTCACGAACAAGGAGAAGCTTATCAAAAATATGTAAGAGCCCTGCCACGATTTGCAGTCTGGGGCCCTAATTAGGATGTTGGGTCCCTGCAACTATTACTACTACTCCTACTAATAATAATAATAATAATAATAGTGGTGTTAAGCTGATTATTCAATACTACTTCTACTACTACTACTAATCTAACTATCATAAATAGCAAGTTTGGTAATGATGTTGTCACGCTGCTCAGCCATCTTCGGTGAGCCAATGATGCCCGAAGACATTTTCGCTCTATTTTTGGTCCATAGATGTCGCTGTACCTGTCATTTTTGATGGGCTTTTAAATTTTTGACGGGTTTTTAAGTATAGCAACCCAAAAAGGAAGAATTTAATGTAATTTTTGATGGGTTTTTAAATTAGTTATAATAATTCTTAAAGCTTATCCTATAATAATAATACGATTGACTTTAAATAAAAAATCACGAGGTTATTTTTTTTAAATAAAATAATATTTAAATATTATATTTTTTTTCAAACTTTCTAGTTTGATTCACAAAATTTTACAGCCTTAATCTCTTGATAAACAAGATAAAAGAATTTTTTTTTTTGTAAAAGTATCTACACCATTGAGGTTCAAATAATAGAAATAATTCAATAAACAACAAGCTAAAACAAAATAAAAACATACACAATTTATCAGAAACACAAACAGGAAATTTGAAATTAGATTAGCAGATGCATTTAAATATTAAAAAAGAAAAAAGGATTTTATTTTTATTATTATTATCATAATAAAATATTTCAAAAACAATCCAAAGATTTACATTTGATGTTAAATAAAATTAATAAATTAGAAACTATAATATNAAAAGTTTTATTATTAACGACCACAAAGAAGAAATAGTTGTCTTATGAAGGGTGAGCATCTAAAATTTAAAATTCTAAGTATTTGTAACATTTGATTTAACAAATGAATTAAAAAAAGTTAAGTGGCATAATGATGTTATTCCTCATATTTAAAATCAGCGTTGTTAGTATTAGTGTAGTGCTGCATTACGTTCCACATTTTCCGGGAAAGTACCGGATTATAGACATGTGTCCCAGTGTCCCAAAAGTACTTTTTAGAACATATAAATTTATCGGATTTGATTAAACTTCGAAATTACCTACGGTATTATAATGGTTTAAGAATATAATATTAAAAACCAAATTTTCTCTGTGTATCTGTCTGTTATTCCAAACTCATTAAGTTGAATTTTCTCTCCAATGGTTTGTCCAATTAAGTTGAAATTTGAAATTGGTGCCCTAGAATATGTATATAAAAGGTCAAGGTCCTAGGTCGTCACATGGGGGTGCTAGGGAAGGGGGCACAAAAATCTAATTTTTTTAAAATGCTTCGATTAAATTGAAATTGCAATTTTGGGTTACACTAGAGGTCTAGAATATGTATTTAAAAGGTCAAGGTCCTAGGTAGTCACATGGGGGTGCCTGTTTTAAGGGGGGGGGGGCAAAAA
>PXIH01S0050805.1:0-11154 GCA_003024985.2 Euperipatoides rowelli
CAATTATTTTAAAAATTGAATTGTAAATAACTTTTTTTTTTTTTCTTTTTCTGGTGGAAATTTTTTTTTAGTAAAAATCTTTAAAAATCAATAAAAAAAAGTTTAAAAAATCTGTTACATTTGACCTTTAGGGTATAGATTTTATTTACAGTTTAATTTTAATGAATAATCTTTCATAGTTATAAAATTTATTTAAACATATAGTATTTAATAAAAAGAAGCCATGCTTAAAGCTATTCAAATAGCATATATTAGAAAGAATCGGCTGACAGTCTAAACACGGTTATTCACTTACAAGCTTATTGGCAACCAGGGCACATATTTTAATGTTCATCTTGCAGTTCAATTTTCAAAAAGAAATTTATATTTTCAACTCATTTAAAAAGAACATAAAAATAATCCTTAGAAAATAAGGTTAAAGCTAAGATTAAGGGAAGTGATGAAAAAATAATGTAGGCCTACTGTATTTCATTCATTGCATCACCATAAAAAAAAGAGATTATTTATTCTTTTTTAAAGAAAAAAATCTTATACCCATTTTAGAACAAAAACATTTTAATAAGCCCATTAAAAAACACACACACACAATAAAGATATTATTCAAATGTCAGTTGGAGACACATTTAAAACCATCACAGTATATCTTTCCTATTGATAAGAGAATAAAATACATATCTATTTTGCTTTCTTTCTTGCTTAATTGTTAATTTTAAAATATTAAAAGATTAAGCTAAAATAAAAATGTTAATTTCTTACTGCTTAATAACTATAAAAAAAAAATTAATACAGTAATATAGTCCAGTAAAATAAGACTTTTTAAAGGAAAAAATTAGCAACAAGCTGATTTTTTTGCATAGGCTTCCTCTCAACATTTTTTTTAATATAGGCCTATTCCCCCACCTATTGTGTGTGCTTTGGCCACCATATTGGAAAATGGAGACTGAAAAGCTGTGTTTTTTGCATTTCACGACAAAAACACCCTAGATCAGCTATGGTGTACCTTTTCCAACTAGTGTGCCACTTTATGTTTGTTTTGTTACTTTGAAATGTCTAGTGTGCCACCATGGCTCAGCCAGTTAACGTCATTAGACATAAATCTGCCATAATGAGAATCCAATTTTGTCTAACATCTTCAACAATGGGGCAATTATTTAGAGCACGTGCAGATATTAAGTTCACAATTTTAGTTATCACTGAGAGTACATACTTGCTTTCACGCACAACGCTTCCTGGTGTAAAATGCAATGGAGCTACACATAGGGTGCTGAACTTTTTCACTAAAAAATTTCACAAAAACATGTTTAGCCATCATATTTGGGGTGGCATCAGTTTCCTATTTGTTACATGTACACCATGCATGAGGACTTTATGTGGTGTGCCATCCAAATCGTGTTTGTGTGTCATTTAGTAACATGAGCGTCATAGGTTCGCCATCACTGCCCTAGATGATAATTGTAGAGAATAAAGGTCTCTACAAAAAAAAAGTTCATATCATTTTATGGCTAGAACTTATCGTTTACTCTTAAAAAAACCAGTGAAGTTGTAATGTGTATGGATACTGCAACTCTTCGCCTCATTAACCACTAACACTATCCCCATATCACATATAGCCTACAGCACTTGGCTTGGCTGTTTTAGTTAAGTGAAGGGTGAATCTAAACCTTTTTTGTTGTTGGTGTCTGCTTGTATATTTTAGTATGTTAGATTGTGCCTATTTTGCAGAACTTTATAGTACAGTATATGTTTTAGCCTTATTTATGAGCCTGCTTGTATGTTTATATTTTTTAAGAAAATTAGATTGCACATATTTGGCAGCTTTAGCATTGTAATTTTAATGTTAGTAATGATTCTGCTTGTGTTTTAATTAGAAAGTTAGATTGTTCTTATATGTTTTAACATAATTTATGAGCCTACTTGTATGTTTGTGGCTCTATACCATGCATAACCTTGTTTTTATGCCAAACCATGAAGTAACAGACCAAAATGGAAGTACAGGTTCACTTCTGGGATAGTTTATGAAATCCTTTAAATGCACCGTAATAATCAATAAGTGAAGGAAGCACTCTAACTTGTCAAGCATACAAATTTCCTTTAAATCAATTAAAAATGCTAACATTTAGGTAGTGGTGGTTGATCAGCGACAGCGCAGTTCCGTAACTTTGACATAAATAGAGGGTGGCCTATTTATGGTAGGCATTTTTTTGGTAGATGCATTTATTATTCTAGTGTTTGTGCATTTCTAATAAGATTATATCATAATTTCGTTTAAATTTTATTATTTTTATTATTCAAATACAGATAGCAAAAACATTTACAACAAATTTTATTGTTGAGCAATAAAATGAAGCAATTTTTCCTCAATTGTATAAAAAAAATGTGTTTGAAAAAAAAAAACTAAGTTATGTAAAACAGATCTCCATTTTCCTTATTTTTTTTTTTAAATGAGGTTGCACTTTACTATGAGATACTGTAATTCTTAATGTGTAGGCAAATATTGTACACTAATATTGTTTATAGGCCTATACTTTATTAAATATTTGTAGCTTTTTTTTTTTTTTTTGTTAATTTTAATCTTACATTTTCAGAAAGAAAAAAAGGAAAAAGAGAAAATTAGTTTAATGAAAAGGCTGACCAGTAAAAAGAAGTCACGGTCTCCACCTTCCACTCCACCTGTGATACAACATACTAGGTATCAATTATATGCTATCTGATCAAGGTTTAAACTTTTTAAAACAATTTATTTTGCTTTAAATTGCCAAAAAAATATTTAAGGCATAAGAAGATGCAAGAGGAAAACATTTTCTTAATGAGTTTTAAAATTAGGTGATTGAGGCAGTGGAAAGGTCGTATTTTAAAATTGTTACCAAGTAGTCTAGACTAAAGTATAGTACAAGTTTAAATTTGTAAAAAACGAAAAAAATTATATATTTTTTGTTTTATCTGTTTATTTCAAATTAAAATGTACTGTATTCGTATTATATTATTCCCATCTAATAATCATACAGTAAAAGTTGTAAAAATCTATACAATTGTGCAAATCACATAACTTTAAATAACAAGCTTTTTATTTGGACGTACTAATATTTAGGTTAAAGATTAAAGTATATACTCTATGTTTAATGCATATTTTAAAATTTGTATTTATTGGGAAGTCATTACAATGCATGTGGACTCCATACAAGATCAGTACTAGAGGGAGATAGCACAAAAAAAAAATGCAAATTCTGGAAGCTGTCAACCCAAATATATTTCCTAGACTAGTGAAACCAAGTTGCATAATTATTCTCTGTTTATATTTATTTATTGTTATAAAATTAAATAATGCATTATTATTGAAAAAGATTTTAGTTTTCTACAATTACATAAAACTACTAATAAATCAGATATGCAACAATTTCTTACACAATAACACAATACAAAGTAATAAACTGAGAAATCAATTATAAAAGATTCAAAAACTGCTCATTAAAATATATACAGTATATATTGAGATTATGATCTGTCCTCACCAATTAATATTTTTAAAATATCAAATTTAATATGTATTCATTGTACTGATATCAATAATAGTCTAATAATTATTTTAGGCCTAAATAATAATACAACATGAGAACACAGTTTGCACGTCTTCAACATTCTATTGGAATTATACTGTAACTGTAGAGATCTTCTTGATTATTTATCCTCTAATATATACAGAATTATATTGATTTACTGCTCCTCAATTGTTGCTATTATGTATAAAAATGATTTATTCAAACTTAATATTGCTTATAAGAGGATACATGGTTTGTTCAACGGTCCTTATGAAAAATGTTAC
Organism: Euperipatoides rowelli; assembly: GCA_003024985.2. Classification (NCBI taxonomy): domain Eukaryota; kingdom Metazoa; phylum Onychophora; class Udeonychophora; order Euonychophora; family Peripatopsidae; genus Euperipatoides; species Euperipatoides rowelli. The sequence goes on from PXIH01S0050805.1 coordinate 3,821, forward strand.
AAATTTTACATTCTATTTTAACACCAATACAACGTATTACTAGAGGAGATATTAATATGTATAAACCAGAGAGTTGCACCAAAATTTATAATGGTTCGGTTCAGGTTCGGGTTCACAGAAATTCTTATATTTCGGTTCAGGTTCACTCATTTTATAAAATAATGGTTCGGTTCAAACCGTTTTTTTTTTCACACTGAACCGGTTCAACAAATTTTTTTTCAAATTACTTTAAATGAAATTTGGGGAAAAATTATATAGGATTTAATACACACCTTTTACTGTTTTTACTAATGAAAATAAAATGTACAGTTTAATACAGTACATACGGTATTTTTATTGTTTTATTATGAAAAAAAAAAAAATACAGTCTGAATTTAATACAAACCTTTTTTTGTTTAAATAATGAAAATAACTTATTATAGACCTGTACTTTTATTGTTAATTCAGGTACCGGTAATGAAAAAAAAAGTACCGAATTTAACACTTTTATTCCCCTCCCCCCACGCCCTTCAAAAGTTGAAAAATTCTTAAAAAATAGGCAAAATCATTTTTCTAGTTGGCAAATTGGGCTGGGGTTTTTAGGTTATTATTAATATTTTGTTTTTCCCTATTCATTAAATTGGCACTTGGCATGTATGAATATTTTGTCAAGCAATGAATTCAAGTGACTTNATTTGATATTGTCAGGCAGGCGTGTAGCTATTACCCGGAAAGCCCGGACATAGTCCAAAGGGCCCCAGCTAAATAGGGCTCCATGAATTTTTAACCTACAGTAAACTATATTTCTCTTAGTAAAAATTAAGTTGATTTTTTTTTTAAATAATAATTAAAGCAAGTTTAACTGTGTTAAAATTTTAGAAAAAAATGCACTGAGCCATTACCAATAATTAGGCTTACTGTATATTTACTCCCCTCCCTCCTCCTTTCATAATAAAATGAGTTAGCCTGTATAATTGAGTAATCATAGTTTTTTTCAATTTGATGCGCATAGCAAAACCAAATGAATCCAAAGGTTTGTGATGTGTTAATTTAAAATCTGCATCTTACCATNAAGTTTAAGTGTTTGGAGATATGACTAAAGCTATATCCTGAAATTAATCTCCCATATTTACAATACCATAATAAGAATACTAGTAAATATTTAATAATTTATGGGTAGATTTTGTAATAAAAGGCACCAAATTCATCTCTTGAAATTTATTTTTCAGGGTTTTGCCCCTGTAACTCTCCCCCACCATGGCTCTGTCCCTGGACCCTGCTGAAGGGCTCACTGCCCACAGACCCTCGCATAGGGGCCCCTCATGACTTTAGGTCTAGGGTCTTTTTAATCTCTAGCTATGCAACTGTTGACAGATTTGGGTCTGGAATTTTTTTGCCACATAAAACATTAAAACCCACTACTCTAATCCTATACATCAAAGTAAACTTGGACAATGTACAAATTGGGAAAAACTGTTTAAAAAAATGGAAGTTGGGGTAGAATACCAAGATGAAAAATTTGGATTTCAATCTGGCAAGAAAGAGCAATCTATCCAACTTTTGTGTTGGAATCATAAACATTTGTGAAAACATGGAATCAATCATTATTTAATTTAAAATTAATTAACCCAAATTAAAAAAAAAAATCCAGTTGTATATTTATTGGCTGCTATAATGGTAAACTTTTATTGAATAACTTTATATTTCTTTATTTGCTCCACATTTCATATATGCCTAAAACATGTGGACAGTAAATCAACAAAATTTTGGTTACGCCTATTTAATACATTTTAAAATACAGATGGCAAGGAAATGGGAAAAATGATTCCTTATTTAATCTAAAGTGATAGCAAAACTCAATTTTGTATAATGTGGTTGGTCGTGTAAGATTGTATTAAAGCTTTCTCTAGCTAAGATATGCCTGGCTGTATAATAATAGCTATACTAATATATTGGTAAGTATCCATTGATATGTTGTAAATTTATAGATAAGATGTAAGGAAACTAAGAAATGACCTCTTTTTTTAATAATATTTTTCCATAAGCTAGCCTGAATAAATAATACACTGAAATTAATACACTTATAATATACAGAACCATCAACAAAAACACTGCACACTCTAGGTCATATTTGTCATTAGAACTAGTTCCATCTGTGATATGAAAGGCATTATTTTGAAATATTCAGGACAACTTTTCAGTTTAAATTAAAATAAATTTTATCACTGGATAAACATTTATAGATATTAAGATTAACTCTTTTTTACTTTATTTTTATTGTAAATATAAACTTGTTTTTTGTTTCACTCACTTTTTCATGGTATTAGTTGTTCTTATTTTTTACATTTTTATTTACAGATCTGGCTCAATCTCAAGTTTGGAGGGGCATGAGACCGGAGCCACTGCATCTGTGATTAGTCATAAAAAGTCAAGTTCCCTGGATTCCACGGCAAATAAATCTCCATCCTCAAGACCCAAGCAACCTGCACCCTTAGTCCGGGAACGGTTAGTATTATTTAGATAATTTTCCGTTATAAATTTGCAAATGGATAGGCACCTTCATCCATAAATACATACAATTATGGTACTTCATATAATTTTTTCTTCAGTCTTTCTTTAATAAAATGTCAAAAATATTCTGTATTCTATACATTTTAGGCAAAGATTGATCAAATATTCCATATACTGAAATATATTCAAGTGAAAATTTTATAGCATTTAGTTTATTTTTTCTTCTTTATTCTTGAATTTATAATTCATGCGTAATTCATTTTTAGGGAGAAAACAATGCTACTGTATTTCCAGTTTTGAGAACAGCCAAAACTTAGTTTTTTTTTTTTAATTTATGAATAAAATTTGTTTTATCTATTGGAGGCAATTTTGTTTACAATGTCATTAGGACTATTATAAATCAAGCTGTTGTAATCACGATTACTGTATATGAGTAAATCGTGAAGTAATGGCAGCTCCTCTGAAAAATGTGTTCGAAGCCAAAAATGCAGTAGCATTCAACGAGCTAAATTATTGTCCTAAATTTATAATCCATTATTCTAAAAATAAACAACAAATGATGCACATTATATCAGTTTGTTTTTTATTGATTGTGATTTTTCTTTAATTATTTTTATATTGACATATAAACTTAAACAACATTTCTGAACCTATCAAAATTTCCTAAAATTTTTAGATAGATATAGTAGGCTACTAATAACAATTACTTTATCATGTCCTTCTTGTGATCAATTTATAAATGCAGCATTGTATATTTTTTTTTTCAAATTTTGCTATTAACCTTTTTTAATTTATTTATTCTAGGTACCGGTGTATTGTGCCTTTCCCTCCAAACAGCGAGTATGAATTGGAACTCAAAGTGGGTGACATTGTTTATGTGTATAAAAAAAGAGAAGATGGTTGGTTTAAAGGTACGCTTCAGCGGACAGGAAAATCAGGACTATTTCCAGGAAGTTTTGTGGAAAGTTTCTGAACATTTACACCCATTTGGTGCTATCCTATTGGTTGTTAATGTTCCACCATCATATCCCAATATTTTTAATTCATCAGAATGAAGTAAAGGCAGTGTCATATCACCACATATTTATCTGCCATAGTCATGACAAACTGTTACTTTCTATTTGTAAATAACGAAACCCAAGTATTGTAAACAGGAGCGCGAACAATTCGGATTGGCACCTACTGAACATTCGGTGAAGTTAATTCCTTCTTAGCTGCATTGACAAAATATAAAGCTCAAAACATTTGATCAGAGAGAGGGTATTTAATAACTGTGCTTTTGTTTTCTAATGCCGAATGCTTAGTGCCAAAAAGCAGGAAAACATTGAAACAGAAGTGTCTTAAAAGGATGATTTAGCACCTTTAGGAATACAGGATTTTACCAGCCCTCTTTCTTCTTTTTTTTTCTTCCATTGAGCCTATTTTTTTTTTCACATTCTGCATCAAGTGACACAAGTTATTTTTGTAGTCTTAAATTTTATTGATGAAGTCAATGCAACTTTTGCATTTAATTTCATGATGTTCCTGTTTTGACTGCAGTCGTATGTTGGAAATTTATGCTGTTAGAATGAGAATTGGGTGGGAAAGATTATTTAATTCATTATAGGTTTTTTTTTTCTCTTGAAAAATAAAAACTTACTCTTCCTGCTGATATAACAAAAAAAAAAAAAAATTCATTAATAAATTTTTATTTGTGTTGATTTGTTAATGTTTTTCAATTGTCCTTTTAGAGCAACAATTTAATTGTATTTTATTGATTTACACGTTGACAGGTCATTTTATACAATATAAATTTATTAAAATTTATAAAAAAGAAAATGTGGCTTATTGTAAATTATTTTAAATTATCACTATGCTTTTGAGTTTGTTTTTAACATAACTTTTTTTTTGTCCAGTTTCTAGAATTTTCTAGGTTGTACAATAAATTTTGATCAGAATTCCTAGTTTTCAAACATTGTAGTCAAATTAAACTTGTTTAGAGCAAAATTATTATTTGTATGTAACTATTACTTTTAGCCATTGTGCTGTAGCCAATTTTAAATGTACAAGGTGTTTGAGAATTACCTTTATGATAACAATTTAAAATGAACTCATGAACCCAAAGTCATATCCTCAAACCGATTGCTCCAATTTGTTAACTCAAAACGTTTTTTTACATATTAGTAGAGCTCTACATGTGACACTTTTGTTGCAACACAACACATCAAAGTGAAACTCAATTTCATGCCATGTATTGGACAGCATATCCTTCATCGTGCTACCTATGGTGTCTGAACATTAAGGTTTGGTACAGGTGTGCAGTAAACCTTGTCCTTAACCTAACCCTACAACAATAATCAAGTGGGATTATGTCACGCTTCACAGTGTTGGGTGATGTTGAATGATGACGATGTTTAGCCTGAACATAAACTTTGAGTATCCTTAAACTTCTTCATCCAAGCATGGATTGTAGGCACACTCGTGGTTGTTTCCCATATGCTGTTTGATATTTGTGTAACTGGAGATTTTATTTCTGCCAGCCACAAAACGCATGTTTTTTCTTGTACGGAGGGCATTTGCATTAAAAATGTTATGTAGCTCTATCTGTTGAATAAAAAAAACTTTTGAGTTGATAAGCAAATTGTAGCCAAACAGTTTGTGCATACGATTTTTGGTTCATGAGTTGTGTTAAATCTTTATCATAAACATAATTATCTGGCACCTTGTATATAACAATTTGCTACTGTCGTACCGTTATTTAATTTTTTTATTGTTCTGATTGCCTATTTGGTAATTACTAATAATATAATTCAAGAACACTTTATATACAGTAACTATTTTATCAGTTTTAATTTTTTTTTTTAATTTTTCCCTTTTTTATTTATATTATTGAACTATTTTTATTGGCAAAATAATTATTATTATATACAGTATGTTGATAACTAAAAGGGTAGATTGTTTGCGACCGCCAAGCTAGGTTTTGGCTCAGCATGGGGGGGGGAGTGAGATGTTATAAGTTTAAGTTCTATTGTGTGCAATTAAACTTTTTTTTTTCTATGAAAAATTTGTAATTTAAAATGGTTATGTTATACAGATACTGTAGTTCTCAATTTACATGAGTTTATGCAAGGCAATGTGAATTTATTATAATACTAAATTTGCATTCCAAACATGTGGAAATTAAACTCACATAAATCAAGAACTATAGTACCTGTATTACATTCTATTTATGTAGAATTTGTTTGAAATAACACTAACATATATACTGGTTGGAAAATGTTGTTGGAAGAGGTATCTACATTATCTTCCTTAGTGAGAGAGGTTGTAATTAATTTTCTTTCTTATTTATTTATTTATTAATTTCGTTAACCAACAACGGTAAATACCAATTATTGTTAGCCTGGCAATATTACATAAAAACATTAAGTAACAATTCAAACTGTACATTATTTATAAGCAAAGCAAGAATCAATATAATATGAAATCCCAACAAAAAAAAATCAAGAATCATACATAGAATTACATTAGAAGTTGACTACAAATTAAAACAAGCATAGTAATAGTAAAATAATTTGTGCAAAAATAAAAACAGATTGTTTTATGATTACAAGTTGTGATCAATAGATCATTGCTATCAGTTTAAAAAAATATTGGTGAGGATAGCCTGAAAAACATTGTCCTTCGTTGAAAACTGAAGCAGAATCGTCAAATTCTTAACGTTTTAACAGTGAGGGGTAAAACTTTATACCTGTGATTAGCTTAGGTGAAACGGATTATTTATTTTTTTAGGTTTGAAATATGTGATGTTTTGTTAGAAAATACATACTGTCTATATATTCCACTTTTCTAAATGAACAATATTTTTTTCCCCAATGTGAAATAAAACTATCAGTATGATTAGTTTAGGGCAAACAATAAAGAAGTTTTGGCTTGGAATACATAGTACTTGTCATTAATAAAATGAAATATTTATTTTTATAAGAAAATATAAGTTGAAAACGCTTCATTTCTGCAACTAATTTTTTTTTTTATTGTTCCCCTTAACTCTCAGCTTAACATAGTTTTATAAGGAAAAGTTTACTCAAATTTGATTTACATACCGGTTTCCAGTAACCTAAACACACAAGTCAAGAACTGCCTGTATTTACATATTTATGTAGTTGAGTTGAATAAAGGATCATCTTGCTATTGAAATAAGCTATTCTCAATTTGGTTTAAAAGTTAATAAACATCTATTAAATAAGAAATAGAGATAGGCCTCAAGCAAATCGTATTTTCCTCTTATCGCCCTACTTTTTTTAAAAAATAACGAAAAACATTCATATTTAACATTCATTGACAGCTTCATTTATATACGTTTTAAATATGCTTTGTTAAAAGATTTGGTGGTACGCTTGCTGTCACTATAAATAAATAAATCATCGTTCAAGGACATTTTTTTATTTGAATTTAAAGCAGTCGCATTGATTTGATTGTATTGTGCTTGGTACAGCGAAAGGTAGTGTCGATCTTTATTTTATCTTCCTAGCCCTTTGGTTTTAACCTGGCAGCTGTCCAATCTTCTACTCTATCCTAGGTGAGGGGGGCGGACATGCTGTATATACACTATAAAGCAATAAATAAATATTCTTATAAAATCCATTATCATCCCTAGATCAAAGAAAATTGATTTTATTTTTAGTAAAATTATAAATCTTCTTGATTAATGTCTGCCTTACTTTTTTTTTTAACTAATGCCCAAAAAAAACCTTTGGATTTTTATATTGTTAAAAGCTTTATTATAAAAAAAATAAAATTATAGAAATCATAATTTATTCATTTTTTTATGTATTCAATAAATCAACTAGTAAAACTGTTCAGATTTT
>PXIH01S0050879.1:0-11366 GCA_003024985.2 Euperipatoides rowelli
TAATAATAATAAGGCTTAATAACATTCATCATCATAATATTAATAATCATAATAATAACAATATATCAAATGTTGTAATTTCTAATAGCCTAGACTATGTTTAGATTATTCTAAAATACGTTTAAGAGTTAAACTTTTTATTTTTGTTTATTTTTGTTTATTTTTTGAAACGACACAATGACCATGCACAATATGGGATTAAAACCCACAATATCTGAGTTAGCAGTCTACTTTCGTACCAACTATTCCACCTAGACATCAAAGAAAATATATTTCCCATTCTAACATACTTTTTTATTAAAGGATAAACCACAACACCCCATAAAAAATAAACAAATAAATAAACCTAAAATTATGTAACAAAATAATAAATGTAAAAAGAAGATTTTTTAAAAAAAAATATGAATAGATTAACTCGGTTTGGAAATAATAATTAAAACTACAAGTGTATTCAAAGATGACTGTGACCGATTTAGTTTGAAAGAATCTTTAGATACACTTTTTATGCTTTTGGGTATAACAAGTTTTAATTGAATTTGGAAAAAATATTTGAAATTAATCTCATATCCTCAAATTATCTCCTTTGGCATCTTATTTTCCATATTATGATTATGGCATAGCATTAATATTATTATTNTGAATCCAATGCATGTTTAACTATCAAGTAAATAAAAAAAAAATCTTTCAAGCATTGATTTTGGGAATGATATTAAGTGGAGGTATACACTTTAGACACTAAGCACTTGCATAGCAAATTCAAGTATGCACTATTGCACCTAAAATGGTTGATTGGTTAATGGTTGGGATATATGCTTGATTTCAATAATATAAATAAAATGACAACACTAATTTCAGTTATATTTTAATAATATTAGTTAATTCTTTGCAACAATATTTTTACTATTTTTATTTAAAATAAAAAAGATCATTTAAGCATTAGTAAAAGAAACATTCTTAGATGATGTCACACCAGGCGGATTTTGTGTCTACCAGGGGTTTGCCCATCTGCAGTTATTACCTCATTTTATTAATTTTAAAGTGTTGTCAAGGACTGAATTATGACAAGTGTTTATGTAAGCATATAGTTTGTCTACTTATTAATTTTCGTGATGTTGGTTGGTGTCAATGTGACTTTTTGGCAAGTTTTCTTAATTCCAACTAGGCAGGCCTATTATTAACCTTAGCTTTAATGTTTCCACAATTCAATTTGATCCTTCATGTCAAGGTTGCTGTCAGACCTTTTGTGGAGTTTTACTCAGTAAGACGATTTGTTTAAAACATGAATATTTCTTCAGCTCCTTATCCTGTAAGTGGCTTGAAAGAGTCATTTATTAATAACTTTGGAAACTTCTTCTCTCATCAGACATGTTTGTGATAGTTGACGGCAACTTTAAATATTTAAAATTTGCTATGCAGACTTTCTTTAATTGACATGGCGAATGTGTGTGTGTGTGTGTGGTTGTTTATTGCAACTTGATAGGCTGAATTTCCCAGCTTACCACTTCATGGCTTTTAAGAGTGCTTAAGCCTTGGATATATTTCGCAAATCCTTTCAGAGGTAGAATGACGGGTATGTACTTTATGCCAGTGCCAGTACGGTTTACGATTTTATGGATGCCTGTACAGGTCAAACTTATTACAATCTTTTAGAAAGGTGTTGTCCATGAAAATGTGTCCATGTCTACTATGCCTGTGAGGGTTACTTTTCAGTTGGAGGGGTAGGGTCTCTTTGGAGGACCTTTCCTATTCTGTAAAGTCCAGTGCTTATCTGACCGGTTGGCTATTCATTTTTGGATTCCCACCAGTGTGTTTTCATGTAAGAGTCCCACCCATGGAGTGAAGAATTGCCCTTATCCCTGGTGCTCCCCTGTAAATCTTTGCAGTTAAGGGGGCAGCATTGCTATTTTCTAACTTACAGCCAGGCCGTTCAATCTAATGGGAATGTTTCCTTGATAGTGCATACCAATGGTGATGGTGATCCTGGTGCCATTGCCGATGTACAGGATATGTGCCCCCTGAGGAGGTTTCGGGCAGCAGGAGTCAGATGTGGAGGATTCTCAGTTACAGCTATTTGGAACAATTGAATGGGTGGAGCAGGGGTTGCAACCTGCTATGCTTAAGTCAAACTTATTTTTATCCTTCAATATTGTTACTGATGTGATGCTTCCGACTGATAGTGATATTGGTTTGCTTCCGGATGATCCCGATTGGGGTGGGGGTTGGGTGGCAAAGAAGTTAAAACTTTATGACCGTTAGTATAGCGGTGTATATCGGTGTATATCGTTATATTTGTTATGAAGGGAGGTGAAATGTTTTTGATAACCAAGGGGTATAATAAGATTTATATATCCTTGCTTCTATTATGGTATTCTTTGAATGTTAAATGTGTTACAAATGAGTATCCCTATGTTGGCTGGGATTTCCTGAGATATGGAGCCCTATTGTTCTGGCCGTGTTTTATTTATTTATTTTTTTAGTAAGTAGCTGATCTGTATTATTAACTTTATACCTCTTGATGCTTTTCGTTATTGGTGGGTCGCCCCTTAAGGGGTTGGGCTTTTTTTTGGGGGGGGGGGGGGTGGCAAGGTGGCCTATTTTTTTTATTTTATTAATTTACTGTTAATATGGTTTTGTAATGGCTGTGCTGTTGTTTTTTTCCTGTATGGGCAGTTGTATGTATTTTTGCTTTTTTTTGTCCAATTATTATAGCAAATGATAGTCTAGATTTTAAAAGGGCTTTCATAAATGTGCAGGGATTGAACTCATAAAGGAAGAAAAACAGTTGCTCAAGTTTTTGTTGGTTGAACAAATTGATTTATGTTTTATACATGTGTAGGAGGGGGAGGGGGCAGATAATTTATCCATTTTTGAGAAATACTACGTGGTGGTACAGGGGCATGCAGCCACAGCCTGTAAGGGGGTAATGATCTTGATTGCCCAGACTATGTGTGTAACTATTTTATGGATTGTGAAGGCTAACCCTAGATATATAATCTTGACTGTTATGTATATTGTGGATACTGTGGTGCTGATAAATTATTATGTGCCTAATGCTATTGCCCAAAACAGACTGGTATTTCAGAAGATATCTCAAATCTGCCACATACTTTTAATTCAATAATTTTTTGGGGACTTCAATCATTGTGATTTGTTAGAAGATGCTTTCTTTGGGGCATTTTTTGTTAAGCTTATTAGAGTGGTGTCGGGGGCCGGAATGCAGGGAGTGCCTATGCATTATGTGGCAGTGTCAAATGTTCTTGACTATTTGTTTGTTACTAGCTATTTTTTTAACCTGATTTTTTGGCTGCAGCCCTGGGATTTTTCAGACCATGCTGCTTTGCTTATGCAGGTGGGGTCCAGAGGGTATCTACCATTCCTGTTTATGCTGGGTTTCATAATCATCCTTTCATTACTCCTGGGTTTAAGTTCAATGAAGATTTTTTTGGCGATGTCTATGGTTATGGAGAAGGCTACTTTTTAATGAGTTTAGTATGGGAAATTACTTTGAATTCAAAAATTTATTTATTACCAATTTGTTCAAAGTCTGTAACAAACCTAGGCTGGGTACAGTAGGTAGGCATCAGCATTTGTCTGAGATAATAACACATTTGAAGAATTTTGATCCGACTTGGATACCATTTTATACAAGGTGCACCAATGAGCATGCCACATTGTTCATGGAGATGGTGGCTGTCCAATTTGTGATGCTACGTAAGAGGATTTTGGCTTCACTGGGGGGGGGGGGGAATTAAGTCTTTGACAACCTCCATGCACTTTAAGAAGAATGCTGTGCCCCTGTCTCTTTTATACATGATGGGAATAGCATTCTGTCAGGCATAGTTTTGATAAATCATATATATGGGTACTTGTCGGGGGTCTATGAATCCTTCCCTGGCATGGAGCATCCTTCGTGGATAGAGTTTTTTTTTACATTGTGTGAGGATACTCACCCTCAGTATAATTTTGTTATTTCTGAGTGGGATATCTATGATACTATTGGTCAACTTAATGCCTTAAGCTCACCCGGCCCAGACCTCTTGACGATAGCTCATTTTAAGCTTTTTTCTCATACCTGTGTCCCCAATTTGGTGATAATGTTTAATTTATGGCTCAATGTGCACTTTATATATGAGAGGCTAATAAATTCATAACTAATATTACATAGAAAGAAATCTGTTAGTCAGCATGAGCATTTGGTAATAGCGAATATGAGACCTATTAAAATTCAAGATATTGAGTCACGTATTTATGTCAGAATTCTTAATAACCAGCTGAATGAATTGCTGGCGAGGGGGGGGGGGGGTATTGTCACCCTACCATTTCTCTTTGAAGGGTAGGACAATACACATGCCAATTTTGTTGTTGCAGCAAGTAATTTACCAGGTTAAGAAGACAAGGGACCGGGAACTTTGTAACAGCCAGATTTGCATCTCTATAGCAGATTTGCATCTCTATTGCTTCTAGCAACCCTGGTCTCTTACATACTTGCTCTCAGCAGCAGCATACTGAATACATAGCTGTAAAAGCTTATGCTATATATTTAATAATAATATTATATAAATATATTTATATAATATTATAATTAAATATATAGTCATACAGTCAGAATATTCTGCCTGATAATAATAATAATTACTAATCATAAGGTTCATAATGTTCATTATCCAGCTAATAGTGAATATACTGTACATTGTATACTGTATATACAGTACATACTGTATATACATATACAATATGCCAACGATAATATTTTATGTAATAAAATATAATAATAATAATGTGTGCTACCTAATGTGCTACCCCGAAAACGAACAATAATAATTATTACAATAATGCATGTGCAGTAATAATGTGTGTGTGTGCAGCATCAGAAATAATTAGCTTTGCCATAAAACTAACTTTCATGACTTAGTGTTCCAGGCTTTAGACCTGCCAGCTCTAAAGCATGTCCAAAATAACTGACAACTAATTAGCATAAGCACAGACTAATGTGAAGGCATTTATCATGTCTTTCCTTATTGGCTTACAGCTTTGCTTCTATTGGCTAATTTTGTCAGCAATGGGTCAATGGCAGCAAGTTCATTGTTCAGAAATCTTCTCCTGAATCCTAAGGAGTGGCAAGCAATTATTATAAAAGCTTGCCTCTCCTATTGTTCTTGGTTATCCTGCCTGGGAGTCAATCCCAGTAACATCTAACTGATAGCCTGAGCAAAAGCATAAGCTTAGCCTACCATGCTTGCCAAGCTGCAGAAGAATAACCAAAGCCATCCACAAGATTGCATGCCAAGCTGCAGAAGGACAAGACCAATGCCAGCCACTGAATTGCCTGCCTGCCGTAGTCACTCACTGGTCAAAACTAAGTCTGCAAACCCCCGGGACAAGAACTATTGTTACCAAATTACTGCCACACACACACACAGTGAAAGGAATGACTTTCCTAAGTTAGGGGTAGCACACCATTCTGAGTCAGAAACATAATCATTTGTTCCAAATAAAATATTTTGTGAAAGATACTTATTATGAATATTATGTCTGTCACATGTCTCTGAATAAACCAAACTTGTGTCATAGTTGTTTTCTCATGTCAGATTATTAACACTAACTGCCTTTGGTTTTGCGGGGGATATCTCTATCATCTTGCTGCAAGGAAAATATTAGGTTAGGCCTTGGCTCTTGCCACCATAAGCAAGGGACAAGTCCTAATCCGTAACTGGCCCCTCTGGCTCATAACAGAGGCCCGGATTACAACTTGTAATTATTTTTGTCGATATTCATAAAGCATTCGACTATGTGAGTCATAGGATTTGGTTGATGCCCTTATTAGACTGTTTTGTTTTTCCAACTTGCTTGTGGGCTCATAAACTATATTTTGAATAAGTATGTGTCAATCAAGTTCAAAAGAAAAATGTATTATAGATTTCATGTGAGGAGGGGGATCACCCATGGCTCCCCTCTGAGCACAAGCCTTTTTGCTATTTATATAGATAGTCTTTTGGTAAATTTAAATAGTATGGGTATGGATTTTTTCCCTTCTTTAAAAGCTGAAGTCACTTTGGTACCATATGTCAATGATATCACAATTTTTTTGAGAGGCAGAAGGAATATACCTAGTGCTCTATGGGTTTTGTAGGATTTCATGCAGGAGACTGGATCTATTATGAATCAGGAAAAAAACTTGTATTTGGTGTCCAGCCCTGAATGAGGTGGATCTGGTTAGGAGGGCTAGGGTTACATGGTGATTTCTGGGTATTCCTTATCCCTTCATTAGCAATGTTGCCTACAATGTTATGCAGCACAAATGTGCTATTGTATTTTAAATATATACAAACCCAGCTTCAGGGCAAGTATCTTTCCATAGCCACATGGGTCAAGATTGTAAATACATACTTGCCCCCAAATTATATTTCCATGTGCCTCATTTTAATTTTTTAAAAATCTTTATTGTGAGTCTCTATAGGGTCATTAATTTCATTCTAGGGGGATCAAAGCTTGTTCCAGTATCTAGGGTAAAGTTAACCAAGCCCTTTAAACTTGAGGGACTTGCCTTTCATGGGATCTCTTACCTTATGGAAGTGATTAGGGGTAATTTTTTTATCAGTTATTTAAAGTATGGCAGGGATCTGGTAGCTGCTCAACCGGTTGAGTCCACTGATAGGCTGCCACCGGTATTTGTGGAGTCTGTAGTGCTAAAACAGCTTAGTATGGCATTTTTGAATTTGATTGATACTTATAACGTGGGTCAACCAACCAGATTCTCTTATAAGGGGTATACATCAATTTTGAATCAGTATGTGGTACCCTCACCTCAGCAGAGGCTGTTGGTGACAATTTATAAGCAGTTTAAGGGGCTTGATGGTTCTCCCAATCTTTACAATTTTGTTTATAGAATGTTGACCAACTCAATTTTTACTCATGATGTGTTAATAGCCGTTATCACTTTGAGATACCTGTGTTATGTCCCTTTTGTCATATTAATGAATCCTTGCATTATTTGCTTTAAGGTTGTGAATATTTTTTCGACCTGCACTTTTTTAACAACAGTTATGACACGATTGTGTCTGCTTTACAGCTAAATTGTATTTCTCCTCTTTTTTTTGTATATTTCGTAATATGGAAAGTGGACAGTGCGCAATTTCTATGTTTTCCAGGAGGCCAGAATTAGACCTTGGCATTACTTTCAAATTCAAGTTATGCAGCTGGTTAAGGGAGATTTTGGGGTTATGGGTACTTCCTCTGTTGGGTTGAGGAAGATTTTGGGGTTATGGGTACTTCCTCTTTTGAGTTGAGTGAGATTTTGCGGTTATGGGTACTTCCTCTTTTTAGTTGAGTGAGATTTGGGTTTATGGGTACTTCCTCTTTTGAGTTGAAATGGAAGAATAGATGTACTTTGATGTATTCCTAAAGGATGGGTTTTATGAATAATTATGTTTAGTATGTGGCACAGGCCCTTTTGTTAGTCCACCGGTGGTGGTGTTTCTCCCAATTTTTTTTTAACCAGGGTCCTCCTGATTTTCTATATTTTCTTTTTAAGATATAAATAAGTAAAGTTGATTTTTGTGTCAAACTCCCTCCCCCCAAAAAAAAATTAAAAAAAAAGAAAGAAACATTCTCACCTTTTCCATTGTTTCAGCAGACAAGGGAGAAATACCATTTTCCTGAAAATAAGAATTTCATGAAAATTATTGAATAAACAATACATTACCTTCAACAATATATAATGAAAGAATTTAACATTTCAAACTATCAAAACGATTTGTGGATTGTAAAGCATGAGGGGGTTTTGAATTTTTTGGGTAGTCATAGTTTGAATGATAGAAGAGTCTTTATAGAGCATGCATTGATTTTTAGTATGAGGGAAAACTAGTGCAGGGTTTGAGGATTAATGTTAAGAGGGAAACAGTCGGAAGTTATAAGGAAGAAATAGTAGAATAGGAGAAGATGGGGTGTAAAGTTATTAATGGGACAAAAAACGAAGGTGTAGAAAGAAAGAAAATAATATGCAAAAGAATGGAAAACAGAATATATTTTATTTTGAAGGTTATTAATTTGAAAAATGTAGGAGGATAGAGTTTGAGAACATGGTTTAACAAAACAAATGCCTTTTGTGGGGGAAGTGGAGGCTCATTAGAAGAAGAGAAATTTTAGCTATGGGTGATGAGATTGAGATGGGTCTTTTTTATCAGGTGAAATGGGATTATTAGATTTAGGAACAAATTAATGAACAAACCCCAATTGAAACCGAATGTTTAATAATGTAAGATATTGGCTCAGCCAGGAAAATTCCAGAATTTGTGTACACAAATGGAGGAATATCATAAGGAGCTGGAGAAGCATAGGTATTTATTTTTATTAGGAACTCATACTTATATTATGAAGAATCAATAGTAGTGACGTGATTATCAGGATAGTCAATTACTGAGTGTACAGGTAAAGCACTAATAGGATCATTAATAATTGCAAAATTATCATGTCAATGAAGGTATTTATGTGGTAGATGGAAAATATAATAGAAATGAGAGAATGATTAAGGGTTTGCAAGAAAACATGAATTTAGAAATATAAAATGCTATGGATGATTATACTTGGAATAAGGATTGTATAAATATCTAGGCTATTAATAGATAGGAATGAGATGAATAAAATAAGATATAAAAATGTGGAATGGAAAAGAGAAGGATTGTCACATAGATAAGATTATGATGGTGATGATGATGGGAAGGAATAGATAAAGTAAAAAGATAAATGAATGAAAAATAGGATGAGATATAAAAGGAGAAATAAATGCCCAAAATCTTTCTGCAGATTTAAAGAGAGATTTTGGGAAAAGAAAGAAGATAAGAAGAATAAGATTCATGGAATTATTAAAGTAATGGAGATGAGAATTGAGATGATAAAAAGAAACAATAGTGAATAAATAACTAGATGGGATAAGGAAATACATGAAACAAAATATAGAAAGTTAATAGAGAATCTAAGAACATTTTGGAGAAAAAATAAGGAAGTGAAAAAAAAATGAAAGGTGTGGAATATAAAATGACACCTAGAATAAAGAATACAGAATGTAAAAGGAGGAAAGATAATTACCTGGTACAGAAAAGAAGGAATGTGAGAGGGATAGTTGTAGAAGTTTTGGAAATAGATTTAAAATAAAGAATGGTAGGTAAAGGCAGGAACAAATTGTTTTGTGAATGATGATAAAAGGTACATGATAAATGGTATTGAGGAATTTAAAGAAGTATTGAATGGATATGCAAAAGTTATGCAGAATGCAAAAGATGAATTAAAAAGACACGAAGGAGGAGATAGAATGGAAGAGATGGGTAAAAATAAGATCTATTTGATAAAGATTTAAGAAAGTTAAGAAATAAGAAAGAAAGATTTTGATGGAGTAGTGGTAGAAATGGATAAGTATGGGATAGGAAGGGACAAGAATAAAATATAGAAATGTGGTAACATCTTGTAATATTTTTAAGAAAAAGAATAAGATGGGAAATATTTTTGAATCTATTTCAGGAGCTGAAACCTTAGGTGGTAACAGATGGAGGATATGATTGGGAGTATGAGTGAAGGGGAGAAAAATTTAACATGGTAGATGAATTTGGGTTGGAGAGGGAGGTGAATAAAGCAATTAGATTTATGTTAAATGAATGGGAGAGGATTAGGAAATTGAAGGATATTGGTAATTATTAAAATCTCATGTCATTATGATTTTCAACATGACATATTTGTTAACGAAAGTTTATTGTAGAATGAAAAAATTTTGGTTTTCTTAAATATATATACAATTTTAATCTTTCTTCATGGATTATGGATCGAGAATGGTGGAGGGAGAATTAACAGAGAAGGGATACATGTAATTGGCACTGATTCTTTTAATTGGATTATCAGCTAGTAATAAAGTACACTTTGGGTATGGTTTAGAATAATATTCCAGTTTAACACAAGCATTCAAAGACAAACCAAGCCAACATAATATACTCTATTATTAGTTATAAACTATTTCTATCATTTCCCTATTTTCCATTTTATATGGCTATAAACTGAGGTATCAATTGAGATTTTGTTGAATAACCTATTTATAAAAAATAGACTGTATGAGCTTAAAAACTAGAAAATTAAAAAGAAAAGGAATAGGATGGGGCCAAGGCGAATAAAGAATATGAGACTACTATACATTGTTTAAAACATACAATAAATACAACATGGTAAAATATATTTTGTTCTCATATGACATTATTATAATGTTGGGCTGAAAGTCCTTCTTTGTCCAAGATATTTATATTAGAATATGACTCAAAGCAACACAAATTGATTTTTAATGACGATTTGAACTTAAACAATTTGAAACAAATAATGTGAAAAGAATCACCAATTTGTTTATTTTTTTAAAAATACAATTATTGAGTAGCTACTTTTTTAATTTCAGACAGCGTTTTTTGATTATAAAAAATATAAGTTTGAATAAGATTCAACATTTCATAAATAACGACTGATATTTTTAGGAATTCAAATTGTTGCTAAATGCCATGGTAAATGAGCCTAATTGATAGAATTAATTTTGGAATAGCCTATAAATTTTAAGTACAGTAGGCCTATATAGTCTACTGTTTTATTAAATTGAGATTTTTAAAATAGAAAAATTGAATATATCATCTAATCATATAACTGTAAATGAATAAGAAAAAAGAATGGAATAACAGTTGACTTGAAAGAGTTTCACAACCGAATAAATATTACAAATCTAAATTATAAGAATAAATAATATTCCTGTATTTGTACTGATTAAAAGTTGTAAATAAAATAAATCAGTAAGTCTTATAATCAAATGCTAAACATTAAAACTCATGTTGATATGAAACAAAAAACAAACAAAATATCCTTATCATTCACGATGTCAACAAAATCTCATGGGAATATTTCTTACACCCTTTCCCATTTCTGTTTGGAAATTTGACAAAACTGAAGTTGATAGTCTACTACAGTGTTTCCCAATTAAATTTGACCACAGAACCCCGTTTTTTAAATTTTGTGAACCTCAACCTTAAGTTTCGCTGCAATATGGCTCCACTAGTACTTGTTTAAATTTCTCATACACTGTAATACAATATCTTCTCTGTGATGTTTTTGCTTCTGAAGACAAGTACATATTGCTGTACTTACAATCCATCAAATTTTAAATAGTTATTTTATCCTTTTTTTAAAAATAGTATAATGTTATTGTGATGTTTTCACTTTATGGAACCCAGGGTCGGATTGTCAAGAAATTTCAGCCTGGGCAGAAAAGGACTAACCAGCCCTGTCACCCATAAATATACTTTTCTATGTAGGATGTCTGGGGGCACTTCCGGACCTAAGGGGGGAGGGGG
>PXIH01S0050889.1:0-10931 GCA_003024985.2 Euperipatoides rowelli
TTATGATCATAACTTAAGATCACCTTATAACCATTATACAGAAAGGACCTTTAAATCTTAAATCTCGGTTTAAATTTTCTGTTAGCCCTAGTGTATTAGGTGGGATCTAACATAAATAACATATTGGCCAATAGTATTCTTTTAGCTTAAATTTTCCTGCTTTAGCCTTGCAGGCTTTTAATGAGGAAGAAGCCTGGTTTTTTCATGCACTTCTGTGCGGGCCAATATCAATCTCTCTATCATTGTTTGAACTATAAGTCAGCAACATTAGACCGATTTTAGAATATTGTTTGCCTAAATGGCATTTTTCCATAACTAAAAAACAGAGTGATTCAATTGAAAACATTCAGAAGAGAGTTATGAGATTGATTGTTGGTAATAATCAATTTGATTATAGCTCTCTAATTTATCTAAACAGTTTTTTACATTATCCAGAATTTTTACCTCCTACTTTTAATAAAACATCTGGTAAAAATACAAGTAACTTCAATAAGTACAACACCTTTTATCAGAACATCAAGAATTGCCAATAGTAAAATTTGATTAAAATTGTCAATGATTCATCGTAATTTCGATTTTTAAACATTGTATTTCTTTTTAATTTTTACGATTATTATTTTTTTATTAATTATATGTTTCAATTGTAATAAGGTCCATATCCAGGATGAGCTAAGAGGGCCTTAAATTATCTTCATAATTATGTATTATTATTTTTGGTATTCAAACTTATACTTATACTTATTTTATTAGTTTGAGCATTAAATTCTGATCCTGGATCGATGGGATCAAATCCTTATATAATATAGTTAGGGGATTCATCTGTAGAACAATGTATGACTGAATTCAATGCATGTAAAGCGAATGGAAGAATTGTATCCCAATTACTGTAATTTTTATTACAAATTTATGCTAATGCATTTACTCTTGCCACCTACAGATGGTCTACAGATGGTATGAAGAAGTGAATATGTGATGGATGTTCAATTTACTGCGCAATGATCTAAGGATTTTTCCAGTCATTTGTGCTTTTCCCGATCCATCACTATTTTCCTTTAAGCTCCTGTACCTAGAGAAAATGGTTGGTGTATAGTTGTCTGCTATCAATAAAGCTTTCATATTTTTTATAGGGCTTCTGATAGTAAAGTAGAACAAATTGTCTGTCCACAGTTTAATATATCAGTTTCCCTTTCTAGTAGTGGTTAATGGTTTGACAATATCCATATACAGTTTTTGTATGGAAACAATGCCGGAGCTTTTATGTGGGGCACACTTCTCTTATGACATGTGTTACAAGAGGAGATGTAGACCTGAAGAACATTTTGAATAGTGTTATTCAAAATTGGATCTAATTTTCCATAAGGTTTTGGATAGGGAGATGTGTCATGTTTGCTATGACATCATTCACTGATGCAAGTTGGACTAATATACAATACAAATCACTATTGCCTAAAAAATGTTTCCAACTTTTTAAAACAAGATTGCTGTCATTAAGGACGAAATCTCTCTCTATAAATTATTTTATAAATCTGATTTTTGACAGTCTAAGAAGAATTATCTGACTCTTTAGCTGACAAGAGTCTTGCAATTAATAGTAACTCTCTCACAGAATCTATTGCTGCTATGCAGAGGCGGAGATAAGGAGCCACAGGGTTTGCCAATGCAGGTTGGAGGGGGGCGCAGAAGATTGGAAGGCACAATGTTTGGAAAATAAAAANAGAGACCGTGAGCGGGCACTCTAGGGTTAAATCAATAGAAATAGTATTTTTAGTCATATTTTCAAACAGGATGATCGTAAATGAGCGGATTTTTTTCAATGCATTTTTATGTGAAATGTCTCAGCCCATAATATAGCCTACTCTAGAACCTCCCATAATAAAGCCAATATGTTTTTATTATGTAGAAACCCCTGATCTTTAATTTGAGCCCCTGTTTATTAAGATATATTTGTTGGTTCAAAAGTTATGACCTTTTGAACATGCGCTAAAAAATCTCAAGAAGTGAATCTAGCACGGATTTATTTTCTCTGGTATGTGTTTTACTTAATATGCCCTATAGTTTGGGTTTGGTTTCAGGTTAAGGGTACTTTTTTTAAAAAATTAGTTAAAAATATTATACCTTATGTGATTTTAATTTTTTTTCATGGTTTTAATTATATTTTTAGAAAATTTCAAAAAAAAATTATGGTATTTTTTTGTCATCGTTTTTTTTTTTTTTTTGCCTTTCATTCTTTCCAAAGAGGAAAAATCAATTGAGTTGGAGAAGGGAAAACTTCTTGCTAGATATATTATGATGAAACAAGGAAGAGAATTGTTTTTTTATGAATTGACTAGTAGGCTGTATTTAAATAAAAAAATTGAGTAGACCAATGCCCTCAACAATGGTACATCAGCCGCAAAAGACAGATTACAGTAGACCTACTTGTCAAAATGGCTTTTAGAAAACCAAAGTCGACAGGATATTGAGCTCTAAGCTATTTAAATTGAAGTTTTTCTGGTCAAAGTCAAGGATTTTATTTATTTGCTGTCAAGTACTGCATCTTTGAAGTTTTTTAAAATGTATAAGCCTACCAGCATCTTTGTCGTATTCAGCGTACTCAGTCACCACCAATATTTCATCTTTGTAAGGTAATTAAATTTGTTTTTTTTTCTTACACGCGTCCATTTTAGAACTCCGGAATTGTGAAAAAAGAGTTTTATATAGTATGAATGTGTTTTGTTTAGTATGAATGTGTTTTCTAATAAGTTTTAAATGTTAGGACTACTTGCAACATTCTAGGCTGTAAGCCTTAATCAAATTACGTTGAATGAAAATCTATATCATATGACATCACCAGTAATAGAATTCTAACAAACGACATAAAACCGATTTATGTTTTCTCAAGTATGTGGCATGCCAAAAAAGACCGATGCTAGGAGCAATAGATAAAATGTATGCCACTTTGATGTAGACGATTTAAAACTTTTATTAACACAGATAACCTTTGAAAATTATGACCTACCGCTTGGCCCAACTCCTATATTTCCACAATAATTTTTAGCCTATTTTTCATCATGCCAAAATAAAAGTACTCCTGGGAGGTCCCTTCAATTCCTTTCTGATGGACTGTTCACTTTTTGGCAGGAGTTATTTAAAATCATATTTTTAGTTAGGCTAATGTCTCTATATTTAAAACAAATATTTTTTTTAAAAATACTAAATATACTCAGAAATGTATGATATGAATAAAAACACTTTGCCATTAGAGAAAACACACCTGGAACTCATTCTATGTAAAAAGAAATAGTTATTTTTTGGGGTCATTGTTTCAAAAAGAATCAAAAGTAGTACATTTTTTTTTTATTCTTTAATAAACGCTACTTAATCTCTGTCATGAGTTTAAATTTAATTCGCTATTTTATTATATAATTAATGAGCTATTCAAACTGCAATTTTATTATGATTTTATTTCAGTAATTGATACTCTATATTCCCTTATCCAATTTGTTAATGTAGGACAGTAGGCTGAAACACGTTTGCACTCTTAGGGGGCCTGGATATAAAGTTCTATTTAAATTGAACACAGAATCTATAAAACTACCTCCTATTTATTTATTTCATTTTATTTTTCCATAATTATTTTATGCTATGGTTTCAGGTATAACTTGTTTACTTTTATGTTAGATAGGATATATTTTTAAATTTCAGATAAACTGTTAGCTTATTCCAAGCTGGTACAGGGCTGTTGAGTAACGACATGGGTTCCAGAGTGGCGCCTTGTGTTAATGAACTTAGTTACATCTCTTGTATGTCATCTCAACAAATGTTATGAGTTTATTTAACTTTAAGTATTTTTATGATTAATAAGAGTGGAATTTATGCTGTTGTTTCGCTTATTATGTATAAATCCAAATTTAGAGTCTGATATACAATAGACTAGATCAGCATTTCCCAAAGTGTGGGTCGCGACCCGGCATAGAAAATTTTTGCCGGGTCACGAAAAAAAATTGTAAAAACACAAAAAAAATTTTTTTACATATTNGAATTGATAGGTTCGGGAATTTGCGATAGCCATTCTGTGAAGACTTACAGTTTTATAGGAATAGGTTCAAACTGAAGTCTCTGGTCCTGTAGGGTCAATAACCANCTCATTACACTCTGATTGGAATCCTTAAAAATAAAAACATATGTGAGGGGCTTATGATCATAACTTAAGATCACCTTATAACCATATATTATATGGTTAAACTGCTGCCATGTATATATAAACAATAGCCAGAACTTATTTTTCAATATCCACATAGTTTAACTCAGGTACCCTTAGTTTATGACTGCTGTATGCNTCTTACATATGAAGCATTCATGGAAATAAAAAAATGGTTTTCTGAAATCAGGATAAGCTAAAAGGGAAGCACTTGCAAGATGTTCTTTCAAAGTTATAAAGGCATTTTCAGCTTCTGCTGGCCACTGAATCTGTCATTTTTTTAAAAAATGAAGCATTTAGTAGTCTACTAATTCTGTAAAATTCTTTACATATCTTATTTAAAACCCTACAGAGTATAAAAAACTGTTTGCATGTTTTACAGTGAAATGTCTGGTGAAAGCTGATGCAGCTATGGTATTTTGATCCGTCGGTTTACTGCCCCCTCTATTTATCATATGGTCTAAAATTTTTAATAATTTCTTAAATAAGAAGCATTTGATAGGCTTGATTGCTATGTTAATTTTGGAAAAAACCCACTAAAACTGCCAAATGCTCTTCAATGGTCTCTGTAAAAATATTATCAAGATAGGCCATAACTTTGTCATTAGACTTAATATTGTGTTAGCAATATTATGGTAGGAAAAAAACAAACGTAAAGTTAAAAACATTTAACCACATTATAGCATTTCCAATAAGAAAGATTAAACTAAATGCCACATGGCATAATATTACTAGAAATAACCTTGAACTATTTGTAATAAAAAACACAACATTTACCCAGCTAGGGAGAACCTGGTTTGAACCATTAGGCATCTTAACAAAAAATGCTTAAAATCAATCAACCCCTTACTACAAAAAAGACAGAAAAGTCACTATTACTATTACAAACAAGTACCCTATTAAATGATAAATTGGTGAGGTTTTCTTCCCTTGGGCTGAATTTTCTTTGATAGAAGATTCTGTTTTATTTATACATTTATTCTCCAGATTATTTAAATCTTGAGTAGAGATTTTAATTTTATGCTCTGTATTTTTTTTCTCAAATATTCGTCTAATATTAAGAAATAATAAATTTCCCAAAATCGATATTTCAATCCCCATGTATTCCTAATGGGATATTCCAAAATACTGTACATTCACTGTAAATACCAAGTTTTGATTATCATAACTCTAAAAATAAATGGAATGAAAATCTGATCTTTTGATTTTATAGAGTTTAATTAGTTTAAATTCATTTAAAATTTAAAAAAAAAAAGATTTGCAAAGTAACGGTAGTCATTTTTCTTCAATTAAAAATCCCCATTGGATTTAACAGGTAATTTCTATCTCAAGAGGACACTATTCTAATTTTGGGTTAGATCATATTATTTAGAATGACTTTTGAAATATTTCTAATAATTATTAATTAAAATCCGTATTGTGTGTTTATAGAGAATGATCATGTGATTTGATTTAAAAAAAATAGGTCTCCAGCTGATCTTAGACAGCTACAACAAAATATTTAAACTATGGGTCTTTCTACTTTATAAGATCGCTCTAGCTGTAGCTAACTGCTTTTGATCAGATCAAAATTTACATTGAATCAAGGCTAATCTGAGGTTTATTTCACCATCAGATATTAGACCAATGATTATTGGACGGTTTTCTATCTTGCATGGCCTTTGAACAATAGATTTAAATGTTCTGCATTACAGTTTCATCCTATGTAAGATCCGTCCCTAACAACACATCTTCGTTTATTGTACTGGGGTTAACTATTTATCAAATGAGTCATATTTCTTAACTTATTTAGGTGTTATGATTGTTTTTTGCTGAAAATATAACCTTTATATAACATTCAAAGCATTGAAATTAGTAAAATTATTATTATTTTTTTTAATTTGATAAACGGTCAACCTTAGTACAATGAGCTAAGATGTGTTGTTAGGGGGCGGATCTTACATATGATGAAACTGTAAATGCAGAACATTTAAATCTATTGTTCAAAGGACATGTGAGATAGAAACTGTCCAATAATCATTGGTCTAACATCTTAAGGCCTGAAACACTTCAGATTAGCCTTCATTCAATGTAAAACTTAATCTGATCGAAAGCAGTTAGCTACAGCTAATAGATTTGAGCGATCTTATAAAGTAAAAAAACCCATAGTTTAAATCCTTTGTTGTAGCCATCTCAGATTATTATTATTATGTTTATTTCCATGTAACACAATACAAATATAAATAATCAAACAGTATAATACATTACATAATTTTATTTTAATTATTGCTGTATATCTACAATTGATGCAACTAGAGATAAAAGGCCATAGCCCCAAAGGATGCTGGCCTTTTTTACAGGAATTCCAAATTATAAAAAGATTAGAAAAAGTAATATAATAATAATAAATAAAAAGATAGTTGATCACAGACATAAATACCACATCATAANGAACCATGAATAAACTTTATAGTGAATATTTTTTTTTCAATAATATGGATAAATTTTTATTACGATATTTTTTGTGATCTTCTCCCAAACTCTTTTATAATTACTAGCAATCGATTTATTTCCAATATGTTTTTATTATTCCAGTTTAATCGTCATTTATTCAATTCAGTTAAATTGAAAAGTGTTAAAATTTCACCTCAATTAAACAATTTACAATTTTAAAATAGACCTATATAATCATACAACTAACCTCTTTTTTACTTAATTGTAAATTTCATCATTATATGATTCATATCGACTACTTATAATGGTTGAACTGTTATTAAAATATATATTACAGTATATATTGCCTAATGAACATCAGATTAAATTAACCCAGAATATTTGAGATGGGAGGTGGGGTGGGTAGTGAATTTCTAGAAAGGCTGAAGAATAAATATTAATGGTGTTTGCTTTCCAGTAGAGCCTAACCATTGTAGTTTAGTCCTTAACTAGTCGGTATTAATAGAATCTTGTCTAAACTAATACCAGTACTTGTTAGATAATGGTGTTTTATTTTTCAATTAGTTATTTTATTAGTAAACTAGCATAGCCTAGTCTATACGATTTCAAAATAAACATTTATAATTTAAGAGCACATAATTATTATGCTGAAATGAGATGCATATTTAGTACTGTATANATGAAATATCACTATTAATTCAAGAAGTAGAAAAATATCTGTGTCTATACAACCAGCATTTAATTGAATATCACAACAAGCCACTATTTATTTATTTTATTAAAAATCACAATTCTGCAAACCATTGGTATCGTGTGTAATACAACAGATAAGTGGCTTTGATATTTAAAACTGAATCACCACTGCTTGGAAATTAAAAATCTATTTATTTTCATGCATATATATATTTAATACAATAATATACACATGAATTAATGTGGTAGTTATTGAATGTCACTCTCCATTTTGACAACAGGAGTATGCACACTTTAAAAAAATTATCCTAGTGTGTATCAGATTACTCTTGCGAAAACTTTTGCATCATTAAAAAACTGCCAAGTATGAAAACTAAGAAGTTTTTTTCTCCTAGTGTGTGCCTGGCTTAGCAACACTAAGTTGTGTTGCTTTTGGTGACTTTTCTCAGCTAAGGCTTATTTATTTATAATATTTATTTTAGAGACGGGTATAAATTAGACTATACTAAATATTTTTTAAACTGCAACAGGTCTTGCAGCAAAACTTATTGTTTCTCATCCAATTTTTTTTTTTTTTTGAGAATTATTTTTATTTTATATTTAACTCTCTGGGTGTCTAGATAGAACATTTAGTAAGAAGCCGAGTTTAATTCAAGCATTCCCGATTCGATCACTGCCTCCTACTGCATCATTTATTTGACTAAAGGCTCATTTTACTTTTACGGAACAGGTTTCTGATCCATTTTTATCCGTCTCATAAATGGAGAGATTTGTGACTGTTAATGTGTTCATATGTTTCTGCAGGGTAGGATCCGTAATCAACAAAATTGCTCTATAGAATAGCCAATCAGATTCCTTTTCTAATTTCTAACAGTTTGTTATGGTTTTCAGTTTTATATATCAAAATGACTTCAAATAAACAGTCTAGTATTGTCAAAATATTTTAGTTTTAAATTATTTAAAAACCTTTATTTTAAATGAAAAACTTAAAATAGTTTATTTTAATTTGATTACATTGTGTATTTCAAATGTTACTAAGGGTGTAACAATAAAATGGCAAATAAATGTGTATGTATTACATTTTTTTCAATTCTTTTTTATTATGAATAAAGTATTATATTTAAAAAAAATTTAAATCTTTAAATTGCATTTTCTTCCCAATATTTGACATTGGTGTTCCTGTAGCGGTCTAGAATATGTATATAAAATGTCAAGGTCCTAGGTGATCACATGAAGGCAGTGTTTCTTTCAGACAATTTTAGGGGGTTAGGGCATTTCACAAATTCAGGGAGGCAAGGTGTATGTAGTGTATTTACAGATTTTTTTATAAGCTTTTTTTTGGTTTACTGCACGTTTTGTGCTTTTCTGTCTGATTTGATAGGCTTTTTTTTAGGGGGGGGGGGGTTGACTGGACATTTTGTATTACCTTATTTTTTGTTGACTTTGTTTCATTTTATAAGATTTTTATTTTTCCCAATTTTTCCCAGGGAAGCAGTTGGTTTGATCTGGGGGGGAGGGCTAGCCCCCCTAGAGGTATGCCTGAAAGAATCACTGCATGGGGGTGCTAGGGAGGCCCCAAAAATCTAAATTTTTTAAAATGCTCCGATTAAGTAGAAATTACAAACTTGGGTTACACTAGAGGTCTAGAATCATATAGGGATGCTAGGAGGGCCCAATTGAATTCAATCAAGGGGGGGGGGAGGAAATAACATGTGAGTGTTTACCATAGTTCCAAACATGACACCAAATTCTGGGCCCCCCAAAAAAAATTAACGTCGATTTCGACTAGTTTTATTTTTTTTAAAAAAAGTCCCTTTTCAAATACGTTGTTTTTATTTATTTTTTAAAATAATCTTGCTTATAATAACTATTAAATTAATTGAGTTAGTTGGAAAATAATATCAAAACAATAAAATGTTTTCAAACTAAAATCAATTGGGACAAAAACAACAGTATGCCTAATCTACTTAGAGAACCAATGAATGACAAGATGGAGAGCAAATGGATAGCTCTGCTTAAAAGTTGAAAATTTTTTTCAACTTTTATGGATGACAATCGATGGCTATCCATTTTTATTAGTACATGCCTGATTGCCTCAGTGCGTATGATTTTACGCAAATATATCCGTCTTTATGAAATGGACGAGTATTGTATAGATGTATAAATGAGCCTTAATTCAGCAGTATTTTTATGGTGTTTGTCTCTCGGTCTATGTTTTTCTCTTCTATATACTATATTTAGAAGTCTAGATAGAACAGTTGGTAATTGGTAAGGAGGCTGAATATAAATCAGACTTAATTTGACATATTTTAATGTTCTAAATTGTTTATACAATTTTAAATACTTTTAAATAATTTATTTTAAACCATTAAAGAAATTTTACCCTCCGATTTCTAGCCGCCGAATCAGGTATTAAACATCAATCTGTTTCTCTATATTGAAAAATAACTGACCAATGATCTTTGTATATTTTCAAAGTGGATATACATCACAATACAATATCACATGAACACCTTTCTAAACACGTTTAAATAGGCAAGAATTCAGATGCTTTGAGCCCTTGCCAAAGACGATTTACTATTGTTAAGCCTAGGTATGGTTGCGCTAATTTAAAAATTGTTAAAAAATTGAAATAACATTTTTTTTTACTTTTAAACATTAGAATTTAAAAATAATGTTTAATTTAAGCAAAAAATATAGCTAATCTTCCGACAAGAAGAGATGTTAAATCCCAAAATAGGCTAGACAGAGTATTAGTTTCNAAATCTTTTAGAACAGAAATAACTTTAGATTATTATTTTATGCCATTTTCNGGCAATTCGTTTCGAGCCACATCTGGCAAACTTTTTTATTTCATCCTCCATCTGGTATTAGGTCTTCTTTGTGATCATTTTCTGGCCATTGGAATCCAGTTGAGTATTTAGTACTCCATCTATTATCGTTTTTTCTTTCTATTGCCTTGCCCATTTCCACTTTAATTCTTTACTCTTTTAATAATACCACAAACCTTTGTTTGTGCTAAAATCAACCATTCAATCATTTTTCTAACACTCCAGGTTACTTGTATCATGCACCTGTCCATATTTCTTTGAGTAGTTTTTTAGTTTTTTAGTTTTTTAATCATTTTTGCATTGAGTGTCCAAGTTTCAACACCATGTGTCAACATTGGTAGTACACACACTGGTCAATAGCTTTCCTTTTGAGTCATAAAAAAAGTTTGTCTTAAAAGGAAAATATTAAAATATTATTTAATTTTCAAAAGGCACTCCAGCCCATTTTCATTCTTCTGTTGACTTCACACATATGGTTTTCACTTGTAGTAATCAATTAACCCAAATAAACATAATTGTTGACCTCTTTAATTACTATATCATTCACTTCAATCACTTTAGGTTTCACATATTAAACATTATACTTTGGTTTTTGTTAGTTTCATTTTCAGGCCTGATTTTGAGTCAATTATCTGTTTCTGTAATTCTTCTGGACTTGAAGCAAATAAGATAATATCATCAACTAAACGTATATGGTTCAAATAGGTCCCAACTAGTCTTAATTGCTTATTGTTTAGAATCAGTATTTTTCAATTAGCTTTAATTTTTTTTTTTGCAATTTCTACTCTTATTTA
>PXIH01S0050925.1:0-11492 GCA_003024985.2 Euperipatoides rowelli
CATCTTAATCTATAAGTTGTATTGCAGTAATACAGAATAATATTAACTATCATCTAATATTCATTTCTATGTATCTATATATATTATTTTTGACTTAATTGTAACAAAGTTTCGACTTTATACAAATAAAGCAACTAATTTTCCATGTAATATTAATTTGCCGCCTCGTTCTTCTTTAGGTTGTAACATTTCTACACAGACTGTACACAACATTTGATGCCATTATAAATGATTTTGATGTCTATAAGGTATTATTATTAAATATTTTTTAAAATTTAAGCTTTTAGAATTTAAGGATTAAAATATTCACCTGAGGTTTTACTTAAATTTGAAAATTCATTTCTTCCAGGTTGAAACTATTGGCGATTCTTATATGGTTGTTTCCGGACTTCCAGAGAGAAACAGTGATCGACATGCTCCAGCCATTGCTGGAATGTCCTTGGCATTACTTGATTGTGCAAAATCCTTTATAATTCCACACTTACCAAATCAAACAGTCCAATTAAGAATTGGAATCAATTCTGGTAAGTAAATGATCATTTTGTTTTTATAGAAATCATTAACTTCCACACACATGCACATAATCACTAAACAAACACACAGACCAGTAGAAATAAAGTAAAATTCCTTGAATCTAAACTTTCATCCTAAGCCAGTATATTTACTTCTACAAATATATTCACTCAAACATCAAAACACACACATATACATACAAATTTTTGCAATAAGTCCTATGAGAATAAACTCTTATTAGTAAATTAACCAAGACAGTATTCTAATAGCACAGGTTCTTGTTAATCAATAGACCAGCAGAAATAAGGTGAAATTTCATGGATCATTAACTTCTATCCTAATCCAATATATTTCTTCAAGATAATATATTTACATAATCATTCACATATAGGAATTTGCATATATTCCTATAAAAATAGACCTTTATTAGTAAATAGGCCAGCAGAAATGAAATGAAACTGCCTGGATCACTAAATTCTATTCTAATCCAATATATTTACTTCCAAATAGATATTTGCATGAAAACACATATACATTCTTGCACAAAGCCCTATAAAAATAGACCGTTATTAGTAAATAGACCATCAGAAATGAAGTGAAATTCCACGGATCTTCAACTTCCATCCTATGTATTTCAATTTGCAATGCCCGTACATATACTGCTGCCCACACTGCTTTATGCCTTCAAATAATCAAGTTTGAGGTATTATGCCCTTCAGACTATCACATGTTTGGTCTACACAAAGATGCGCTAAAAGTTCATTGATACACCTCAAACCAATTATGAATTATAAAATAAAGTTAATGTTCTATGTTCTATTATTCATTTCTATTGTTTCTACCCCTTGGGATCATTAAAATCTTCCGTGTTAATTGATCACTTCCTACGATTTTTTTAGGTCCATGTGCTGCAGGAATTGTGGGTGTGAAAATCCCTCGGTATTGTTTATTTGGGGATACAGTTAATACAGCTTCGCGAATGGAATCTCATGGTGAACGTAAGACTAATCTAAGATTTAATAACTATTAATATCGATTAACCGATGGCCATTTTTTTTAGTTTAATTTTATTATTTATTTCATTATATATTTTGACAGCATTAAAAATTCATCTCAGTGAAGAAACTAAGGAACTTCTCGATAAGTTTGACCAATTTATTATTAAAGAACGGGGAATCGTATCGATTAAAGTAAGTGTTAGTAAAAAAAAAATAATCACAAAATAAACTAGTATAACTTTCAAAAATATAATGATGATGATAATAATAATAATAATAACACTGACTGACAGCAGCGTTGACGATGATGACGATAACATAGTTATATTACACTCATGATGCTGCGAGTTGTTTTAACCAACTGATATTAGAATTTACCAGATATTTGGCCTCATCTTTTTAAGTAAGATTTGTTAGACATATATTTATAGAAAGGTATGATCTCCACTTTTAGTCAAATGTAAGGATTTTTAAATTTTTTTATTATTATTTGTTTTCAAAGATTTTTACTACAAAAAAAATATCCACTAGAAAAAAAATAAAAATAGTTATTTACAATTTAATTTTTAAAATAATTGCCTTTAGCTCCTCCCCCTTAAAACAACATTGTCTACTGTATACACCAGGGGAGAAATTTTGTGACGTCATTGTATGCTATACTTAACTATAGAATATTTGCTATCTTTGTCAGATTTTTGCTGGGAATCCTATGGACTAATTGTTTAAATACTTTTAAAAAATCATAATCAAATTCATCCTTTGTGCTATTACGGTCCAATTTTTAAAAAAAAATATAATTTGACCTTTAATACAAGTTGGACATACCTCTATTTACACGTTAAATCATTACAAAGAAAACAGCTGTATAAAGATTTTCATCAGATCCCCCCAAAAATGTGAAAGTTTCAATCTTTAAATAACTTTTTTTTATGCATTTTAATTTTTTTTTCTAGTTGAATTTATTTTTTTAGTAATAATAAAAATAAAAAAAATTAAAAAAATCCGTTACATTTGACCTTTAAATATATTTTACACTACGGTATTTTGTTTCTGTTTTAAACTCAGTGATTATCTACAGGATTTATATTGAGTTTAATTTTCAAATTCCATTCAATAAATATTTACTTGAAAAAAATAGACCCTTTGAGTAAGACCTTAATATTTTATACTTTTACTTCATATTGGCTTGGGTCAATTTCTTTTCTTAAAGGTTTCCCCCAAATAGAGGAAACTATAGTTTTACTGGTTCTTAATAAGTGCCATGTTCCCACCTTCAGCCTTAACATATTAAGACCCAGGCTACAGAAACGAATTTCCATGCATTTTGGATATTAATGAAAAGTTTTCTCCAAACAGAGGAAACTATAGTTTTACTGGTTCTTAATAAGGGCCGTGTTCCCACCCCCAGTCTTAACCGCATTAAGATCCAGGCTACAGCGGCGAATTTCCATGCATTTGGGATATTAATGAAAAGTTTCCCCCAAACAGACGAAACTATAGTTTTACAGATTCTTAATATGTGCCGTGTTCCCATCCCCAGTCTTAACTGCATTAAGACCCAGGCTACAGCGGTGAATTTCCATGCATTTGGGATATTAATGAAATGTTTCCCCCAAACAGAGGAAACTATAGTTTTACTGGTTTTTAATAAGTGCCATGTTCCCACCTCCAGCCTTAACCGTATTTAGACCCAGGCTAGAGAAGCAAATTTCCATGCATTTGGGATATTAATGAAAAGTTTCCCCCAAACAGAGGAAACTATAGTTTTACTGGTTCTTAATAAGGGCCATGTTCCCACCTCCAGCCTTAACTGTATTAAGACCCACGCTACAGCAGCGAATTTCCATGCATTTGGGATATTAATGAAAAGTTTCCCCCAAACAGGGAAAAACCTTAGTTTTACTGGTTCTTAATAAGTATCATGTTCCCACCTCCAGCTTTTACTATATTAAGACCCAGGCTACAAAAGCAAATTTCATGCATTTGGGATATTAATGAAAAGTTTCCCCCAAACAGGGAAAAACCTTAGTTTTACTGGTTCTTAATAAGTATCGTGTTCCTGCCTCCAGCTTTTACCATATTAAGACCCAGGCTACAAAAGCAAATTTCATGCATTTGGGATATTAATGAAAAGTTTCCCCCAAACAGAGGAAACTATAGTTTACTGGTTCTTAAGTGTCGTGTTCCAACCTCCAGCTTTTACCATATTAAGACCCAGGCTACAGCAACAAATTTCGTGCATTTGGGACATTAATGAAAAGTTTCCCCCAAACAGAGGAAACTATAGTTTTACTGGTTCTTAATAAGTACCGTGTTCCCACCTCCAGCTTTAACTGTATTATGACCCAGGCTACAGCAGCAAATTTCGTGCATTTGGGATATTAATGAAAAGTTTCCCCCCAAACAGAGGCAACTATAGTTTTACTGGTTCTTCATAAGTGTCGTGTTCCCACCTCCAGCTTTAACTGTATTAAGACCCAGGCTACAGAAGCAAATTTCCATGCATTGGGATATTAATGATCCCTTTGAACGGAAAGAAAACACCTGGAAAAACAACGGAGAGGTACTAGCACCCTCAAGGATCAAACCTATCCCCGAGACCACATGTCAAGAGATGCGGCAATCCTGTGTGCTCCCAACTGGACCACCGCACCTTGACCACTTGGGTCAATAATTATCTCCACTTTTCCTATAATAGGAGTGATTACATTAATTTGCCAGGCCGTCATATCTTGATAAAATAAGCTGTTGGATTTTTTACTGGTAAGGATTCTCCACCATCTAACTATAAAAAATAGCAAGTTTGGTCATGATATCTGTCACATGGCTCGGCCATCTTTGGCAAGCTGATGACGCCCAAAGATGCTTTTGCTCTATTTCTGTCCATAGATGTCCCTGTATCCATAATTTTTGACAGGCTTTTAAGTATAGCAACCTAAGAAGGAAGAAATCAATGTATGGGCTTTTAAACTAGTAATTGAATAAGTTTTGATTAGGGTCTGTTATATGTAGGCATGGATGAGGAAGTTAGGATTCATTGTCAATGAAGCAATATATGTACTGGAACCATAAGTTTTCCTGTTGAGATATTATTACCATTAGTTTAGAGCAGGGATTCTCAAACTATGGAACATGTACCACTATTGGTACCATTGCGTTGTTTCAGGTGGTACACAGAGATGTAACACAAAGACATATCCAGTGCATTACGAATCAATCATTTTCTCTTGCTATAAAACATGTTATTTGCACTAGGTTATAAATAGGTCCATGTCCATTGGGCCAAATAATTGAAGGGTTCAGAACCATAGTGGTCCAAGTGCCATTTTTTTAAAAATGGAAAACACAAAGGTCAAAAGTTAAATGAATATTATAATTTATTGAAACATATTTTAGAAAATATAACATATGTACCTAACATTAGAAATATGTATAAATCATAATATAGCATAACATAATGGTTAACTCATCTGGAAATATTTTTAAAAAATTATTGAAATAGTAATATTTGTATTAAGGTGGATTTGGCCCATTCTGGCTCAATATTACAAAAAAATACTATGTTATTGGGCCAATTCCAGTATGTGTCTGCCCTATTTTCTTCAATAATAAGTAAATTTTTATAAAAGACATGATTAATGGGAGGAATAAATGGGAGCATGGAAATGAGATCATCATATTTATTATCATTATCATCATTATCTTTATCTCTATTACTATTATGATGATGATTCTTATTCGTATTCTTATCTTATTCGCATTCTTATTTGTATTCTTAATTGTATTCTTATTCATATTCTTATTCGTATTCTTATTTGTATCTTATTCTTATTCGTATTCTTATTCATATTCTTATTCATATTTTTATTTGTATCATTAGTATTCTTATTAGTAGTCTATTCTTATTATTAGTGCTATTATTGTTGTATTATTATTAATCTTCTTAATCTTCTTATTCTTCAACTATTTCTATTATTATTTTCTTTGAATCACTTCTTTTGTTTACAAATGAATCCTCGATGTCTGTCATATTAATTAGCTAGGTCATGTGACTGTTAGGAAGCAAAGGATTTGCTATTTTGGACTTGGACCACTGTGTCTCTAACTCAAATGGCTAATCTATTTCGCATGAAATTTACAATGCTTATTAATCATATATGAAATTAATCGATATAGACCAATCTTTAACACATAAAAGGTGATTCAGCAGTCTATCACAATATGGCATTATCTCAATTTGACTTGTGAATGGAGATGGACCACTATGGTTCTGAACCCTTCAATTAGTCATTGTGTAGTTAGTTAAGTTATGATGTATCTAGACCTGATCCTATTAGATTTTAAATTTTTAAATGAATGACTGTGCTTAAAATTGTTTAAGACGAAAATGGCCCATCAAATAAAAGTAAATAATAGCTTATTAATACAATAATTAATACAATAAAATTATGAATTCTTTTGACAAGATTGTTTGTTTTGTTCTGTTTTACCTCTTGACCATAAACGCATACACTTGGCTGCAGAAAGTCCGAATTACAACATATGGACATGGTGGTATGTTAATTTTTAACAGTTATTTAAGTGGTACAACATTACAAAAGTCTTAGTTTAGAGTCATTTGAATCCATTTATTTATGTTAACACTTGATTAATTTTATAGGGTCTTTTACTTGTGAGGTTTGGGTTCTGGGCAGTTGAGCGAGTTCTGATTTTAACACATTGAAATAAATAATCAAAGACTCCATTATATAAAAGTATGATCTACGTTGTTAGTTTTGTGTTCTTTCTCTTTTCCTAAGTCTAACATAGAATCTTTTCATTGATGAAATTGTTTTGGTAGATCTCTGTTTGATCTTTTTTCTCAAAATAATTTACCCGCTGAATGAGATCCTGTACTTTTGTGTCCTACACCAAATATTACACCAGGACAGTGTTTCCCAATTAAGTTTGGTCACAGAACCCTTTGAAACTCATTTAAATTTTTCAGAACCCCAACCATAAGGTGTGTGTGCAATATTGTTTAAATTCAAGTGCACTGCACCAGCATATCTTTTTGTGCTGTGTTATAGTAATTTATAAATTACTAATAATGAAGATAACTATTTGACAAATAGGCTGAACCAAGTACCTAAAAAGGCCATATTCTGCATTTAGACTACGGTATAGGTTATCCATTCCTGCACTAGATGCAATAATCTTAAGGCACTATTATTCTTAAGTACTCTTAGGTATTCTTAGGTATTCTTATGCATTCTTAAGTACACTTAGGTATTCTTAGGTACTCTTAGGTATTCTTAGGTATTTTTAAGTACTCTTAGGTATTCTTAGAACTCTTAGGTATTCTTAGGTATTGTTAAGTACTCTTGGTATTTTTAGGTATTCTTAGGTACTCTTAGGTATTATTAGGTATTCTAGTTTTGCTCCAGAGGGGGGGGGGGGGGGGGGGGGGAGGAGAAGATGTAATGTTTTAAACAAACTCTTACAAATCAGGAAAAGTGGCATAGCTAAAAACTATTACTTATTTGAAAAGTACAAATCAATGTTTGAATTTATGTAAAGCAAGAAAAATGACCTTATTCGAAATGTGACATTTAAAGTCTTATATAAGAATACTTTTTGAGTAAGGAAAACTGACAAATACAAATACAAATATGCCAGACAACAACAGACCTAGTCCAGCAAGGTTGTCAAGATATGACTATTTACAAATGATAACCTGCTAATTCAAGATATAACTATTTACAAATGATAATCTACTTATCCAATTCATGAAAAACGTCATAACTCAAAATGTGTCAATTTACTAGAACTGCTCTTGGTATAAGATAAGTCGAACACTATGTGAAGAAAACTGACACTGCTGCTCTCTAGTGGAAAGGAGTGACATTCAATTGTGCCATTTATACAGCTGAAAGACCAAGGAATTTGTGACCTCTCAGGCACTTTAACTCAAAAATGTGATTTTTTGAGTTGTGTCACTTTTCTAGCACTGGAGCGAAATATTTAGAAAGTAATAATAAATTATTTAATATTAGAAAGGTTGGGAAAGGAGCCTTGGAATTCACCAAATAAACGGTTCATTCCAGAATGAAAAAAAACACTACATTTTTTTATTCCTAGTGATTAAAATACTTGTAGATGTCACTTAATTTTTTTGGGGATAACTTGTTAAGCAAAGGCACTGGAAATTTTTGATAATTATTGTGATTGTACTAATACTTGCAATTAGGATTATTGCCAAATCTTTTCAATGTTGCCTGTACGGTGAAACTTAATAAAAAAAGTTATTTACCATGCTTTCTTACGCACAGAATAAACTGATAAGCAAATTAGTATAACAGACTAACAGTTATTAGTCTATACAAAATTATAGCTCAGTAATAGTACAATAAAGTAACTTTTCATCCCCGAGAGTGATGTCATTTACCAAATAATTTTTTTTTTTTGTAAATGCCAGACTAATTCTACAGATTTCTTCCTTGAAGAATTAATTTGCTTAACAGTAGATTTGGGGTGTTTAATTAATGTTAAATTTTATTTTCTATCATCTATTGCTATTTTGCGCAATTGGCCAATTTTTACCCTCCCACTTTTTTTTCACCCCCCTATTGCTTATGTGTGAAGCACACTGAATTAGTGAATAATGTATCCAGAAATCTTCAGAAGTACCAATTTAATCAAGTTTGCTACAAATTTTGGTCAAATTTAAGGAATTGAGCTATGAAAGTTAAGGTTAAAGCTATGTCACCATAGTAACCAATTTTTTCAAGCTGAAGAGGAAAGTTTTCATCTTCGTTACTGCTCTTCTCACATGAGGGCACCCTTGTTTATTAACGTCAGATCTATTTTTACATAATAACAAGGGGTTGCCGAGTTGGAAACCTATCGGAGTTAGATCAACAAGCAAATGTCACCCCGACAACCAAGGGGGTATAAAATTCCTTGCAGAGCTCAATTCAGGGTAGAGAACACCGGAATTTTCTTGTCTAAATGAACCTTTCAAAATTTTAACACGTAATTTGAAGATGTCGAAATTCATAGAATGTCAGATGAAGTCGGACAAATTTTGGTTCATAACTCCAATAATTGTCCTGAATTAACTAAAGAACATTTATATCTTTAAACAGTATCCATATCAACCTCTGATTAAGTTTAATTTTATCAATAATTTATTCAGTCCAAACTTTCATAGCTTTAACCATCCTCCAACATCGTAGTGTACTATAGTCAATCCACCGGTTCCAGATCGTTAAATATGAACTGTTTCCTGTGCTGAATCCCCCCCTTCAATTATTTCTCCTGTCCTATATTCCATAGACTGTATTTTCA
Organism: Euperipatoides rowelli; assembly: GCA_003024985.2. Classification (NCBI taxonomy): domain Eukaryota; kingdom Metazoa; phylum Onychophora; class Udeonychophora; order Euonychophora; family Peripatopsidae; genus Euperipatoides; species Euperipatoides rowelli. The sequence continues at coordinate 8,841 of PXIH01S0050925.1, forward strand.
AGAACTTTAGTATTATTACCCCGTTCAGCCCCTTTTCCTTAAGTCCAACGTTATTCCTTTGCCATTCTGTCATTTCACGGTGTTTTTCTGGCCAGTATTTAGAATTTATTTTTAAAATTGTAACAGGGAATTTTTCTGTAAGTAAAATTTTAATGGGGGAAAGGATTTGAAGTTTTATCAAAATTTATATCTTTATAGGCTAAATAAATAGAATGATTTGCTAAAGCGGAAGCTTGTTTGTGTGTGTGTGTGTAGGCTAAGTATTGAAATAACTTATTTATTCTAATAAATATTGAATTTTATTGATTTTTTTTACCTTTTTCTACAGATGCCCTGTCTTTATGTATGCGTGATAGGGGTGGTATCTGTCCATTCTATCAGGGCAGGGATAATAAAGGGTGGTCCCCTTTCTCCTCTTTAGTCTCCTAGATGGCCGGTCTGACCTGATTTTATATTATTTTTGATAATTTTTTTGAAAATTTTTTTTTTTTTACTGTATATTTAAGGTTAGGTTAGCTAGCGTTCCTTATACAATTTAGTTGGTTTGTGCTGGTTTCTAGACCCCCTTATGAGCTTCTTATAAATCAACACCAACCGACCCCTTTTCAATAAATGTTATAGTCTTGGGGTAGCTCTTTATACGTAGACTTGCATATGAATGTGTTATAACTAGTTATTCTAGTTTAGGCATTTATATGTGAAGTGTATTTAGAGACGTGATAAAACTATTGCATTTATTTGGTAATTATCCCCGGAATATGTCTCTTTGGCTTGTAATAGCATGTCATGTAGGCTCGTGAGTACCTTGCTTGTGCAACGTCACTTACACAGTGCTAGGGAGGCATCAGAGGCATTTCCAAGTTAGGGTTGCATTCATGACCAGTATCCAAAGGCGGTCGTCGGAAGACAGTATGTGCCCTCTATTGAAGTCATGAATGTGATCGCCAAGTTTTACAATTTTGTCTAGTTATGGACGACATACTATTATTATTTCTAATAATATATGTATACAAGACAGTCCTGTGAGTGGCATAAGTAGAGCAGGCTCCCGTCTCGGCTGACGTCTATCACACTAACCTGAGAAAGATGTTAACTGAGACCAAAATTAGAATTTTTATCTAAAATATAGTCTATCTCTGGATAGAATAAGGCTCAGTTAGGGGGGAGGGCAGCCTTATGAGGTAGACTATGCAGCTCGGCGATGCGTCCAAGTATCGGACATATATATATAATATATAGTTATAATATCTAGTTATAAGAACATGTGTTTTTATATGAAAAACATTAATTATATTTAAAACAAATAAGTTGTTTCTATTTTATTTCTCTCTAGGGTAAAGGATCTGTTATCACATACTGGCTGATAGGACGCAATATACCAGAAGAACTGCAACCTGTAACACCTCAGGAAGATTATATTTCCGTACATTCTTCAGTATCAGAAGGAGAGAAATCAGTTGCTTTTGAATCACCAATGTCAATGGGACCACCAGAGGGCTATCTCTCACCAGATAGAAAACTGTCTTTAAAAGGAGATCAATCATCTGAAAAATTTGAACCACCAAAACTACCTCAAGAAAAAGATTCCATATCAGTCAGATATCCATTACCAGAAATTGTTACACCACCCAAGAGTCATCCTTCACCAAGAAAAGAATCATTAGACACAACACTAGAAAAGATTCCACCAATAAAAAAAAGCATACCATCTGAAAAAATTACATCACTAGAAAAGATTCCACCAATAAAAAGAAGCATATCATCAGAGAGATATCCTACCTTGGTAAAAGATGCAGCATTGGAAATGTATCCACCCCACGAAACCAGTTTACAAATAGATAGATACCCCTCCACCAGAAAAAGTTCAACAACAGAAAGGCATCTACCATCAGAGAGATTTTCAGCTCCCCAAAATGTATCACCAGAAAGGTTTCGCAAATTGTCAAAAGATACAGAGATTCTACCACGACCGAGAAGTATATCACCAGATATCCCCCCCAAAAGTATATCCCTCCCAAAAGAGCGACCATTAGAGAAATATCCACTACTAGACAGACGATTGCAGCCAGAAAGAGATCACTCTAGATTTAAAGATGCATCCGATAGGTATCCATCTTCAGAAAGAAGTGTAGTACAAGAGAGATATCCTATGAAAGAAAAAGCTAAAAAACTAGAGCCAGATAAAAGACCAACACAAGCTATACAAAGTACCTCTGGAATAAAGAACCTACCTAAAACAACACAAGCCAACCCTGAGCAATTACCAAAACAAACGCAAGTAAAGAAATCTTCAAAAGAACAACCAAAAATGCATAATAATTCACATCATCATGCAGATATTACACCTGGACATTCTCAAGTTGGACCAGAAACTATTGTATTAAATAAAGATGATATACAAAAGGCTACACGAAGGAATTCTGACCAACCATTTGGACTCTTTCGTAAACGCAGCTACACACAAATTTAACCCACATAATAGATTATGCAAATTTGATTCTTAGTACTGTTATTATTGATAAAACAAATTAAAAATGTCTAAATAGAATTCGGCTATAAGAATTTGAATTTGTCAAACATTACTTTTTTTTAAACTATATACTGTATTTTCTCTCTCTTTCTCTCTCTCTCTCTTTCTCTCTCTCTCTCTTT
>PXIH01S0050930.1:0-11249 GCA_003024985.2 Euperipatoides rowelli
CCCAGTAAATTTTTATGTAAGCTATGCCATACGATTATTTTTTGATTAGGCTATCCCTATGGAAAATATAAATAAACACTGATTGGAGTTTGATCTGTTTTCTTGACTGACACATTTTTGGAATTAAATGAGTAAAGAGGCTAAGGCTGATTGCCTTGGAGCAATCTTGGCAATTTAATACAGTAATATAATATTTTTTATTCTTTTTACTGATTTTAAATATTAAAATAACTTAAATATCAATAATTGATTCAATTACCATAGGTGAAATGTAATTCAAAATCGATAACAAATTTTTTATTTGATTGATAGAATGTATTATGATCCCATATACACTAACACAATGGGTTTGGTATAAGGTATAACTTCATGTAGACAAGTCAAAAATAGTATAGTGGAATGGTATAAAAGGTATACCTGCATGTATATACTGGAAATACAAAACAGAGATCTGCCTCATATGAAAGTCTTAGACTTATTCACAATAGCATTCCAGTAAATTTTAAGATAATTCCAAACCAATAGCCCATACCAAAAGTTAATATGTTCTAGCACACTTGGAAGAATAAGTACAGATATTGATTACTAGCAGGTAACAGATAAAAAAAAATGACTAAATGACGTTAAAAGTTAATTTTTGGAAATTACGACAAAAAAGCAATTATTTTTTTATTTCAGCAAACCTAAGAAGATCCGTACATTAGCTAAATAAAATCACATATCCAAACTTTAAAAAATAAAGGGTCATAAGCAGTATATATCCATTAAAAAAAAACTTTTTTTTTAGATTTAAAATTTTAAGCAATTATTTTAGATGCAGATAATTACCTTGATTGTTTGCTATACTGCATTATTAATTTAACTTTAAAAAGAAAACATGATATTCATTAAAAAAAAAAGGTCATTTTTGTATCAAATTTTTAAATAAATTTTTATTTTTTAAAAAATTATTTTATGAATATAGTTATTTGTTTAAATGGCCAAAAATCATTATATACTGTATTTGAATTTTAAAAATTAATTTATTGATATAGTTTATTTCCTGAAAAATACATTGTTTAAAATATACAGTATAAAAGCTCATTTTTTTTTTGAAAAATTAAAATTTAAAAAAAAAAAATTATCTTATTTTGTTGGTGATGGTATGTAAAAAATTTTATTTGTTTTATTTTATTTTAACTGTTTTTATTATAAATTTATTTATTTGATTTAGTATAAATTTCTGTCTGCTGTATAATTTTTAAAATCATTCATGTGAAAGTTTAAAGCACTGCTTCTATAAGTTTACAAAAAAGTGAGTTTATCTAGCACATTAAAATTATTTAGAACTTTACCTGAATTTTGAGCAAGGAATTTAAATCATATGCACCAAATGTGTATTTAGCAATACTAGATGTTTCTAGTTGGCTATTTGTGCAATATTTGCATTGTTGTTAGGGAATGTAACGTCTTCAACATTTGCTGAGAGCTTGCCGCATTCCAGGTAACTGGCTGTCTGAAGTATTGATATCTGGGCAGATGTGCAACATCTTGGGAAAGAGGAGCCTCGTTTAAAAATCTCCTCTTCTTTCCATAGGTATTTTTGAATTATTCTCGTTCTGTTACAGCATTTATCTGCTCTATTTTATATTCATCTATTTGATTTTGTTTTTTAATCTTATAGGCGATAATATACTATAAGTGCAAATATAAAAGTTGGGTTTTTTTTAAAAAAAAGTTGTGTCTTAGAGATTGTTTGATTTCAAAGATAGAAAATCGAAAAATTTCATTGTTTTAAAACTCCTTATTTTAAAAAAGAAATTACAAATTTTATATTTATAAGTTGAAAGCTAAATAATAGTTCTGATTAAAATATTCAAATGAGTAAAATAAAATGTCTATTTTAACAGTTCACTGGTAGCATCAGCAGATTTTGGCATTAGCCTCAAATGCTATATGTTGTATATACTGTAATTATATTTAATAATAAAAAAATCACAATTTTAAAAATTAGGATTTGTTAAAATTTGCCGTTGTTGAGTTATTCTAATTAGCAAATGGCTACCAATGTTGTGCAACAACTTCAATGGAAATATAACGAGGATAGGCCTTCAGCTTACATAATTTTGTTATCGTTGCTTCTGAATTAAGAAATGCAAAATATATGAAATTATCATATACTGTATATTATACTATATACTGAATATTATTTCTTTCTTCATTATCTTAATTTTGTTCATTCATTATAAATTTGTGATGTTTATAAAATAATTGAATGACCATTGTAAACATGTAATTAGTCATTGATAGGGATCCCCCAGACGTCCCATATAATAAGGGATTGTATGGTATTTTAGCTAAGTGTTCCCTTGTCCCGACAAGTATTGTTGGATTGCAAAAATGTCCCATATTTTGATAATAGTTATCCCTTATTTCAAAAATTTATATGAGAATATTTGAATACATTATTTTTAACTTTAACCTCCTGCACTGTTTGTGGGCTTTTTCTTTTCAAAATACAAATTAAAGCCTTAAAAAATTATATAAGGACTTACAATGCATATTTTTAAATCGTGCTAAAATGTTAATTCCCCATCAAACTCATATTGGAAATTGTTTACTATGGTGTATGTCTCATGATATTCTGTATATAATTTTAAAAAAAGAAAAAAGAATTGATGCTGCTAATAGCTACCGGTAACTAAACTTTTTTTTAAATCTCCCCCCCCCCCTCCTCATTTTTTTTATCTTGGATCCCTAGTCATTAACCGTATTGTAAACCATAATATTCTGTATTTAATGCTTCCTAAATGTACAATAAAAGTCTGATAGTATAGTCTTCTATGGTCTGACAGTATGATAGCCCGACATCTGTTAACTCTGTAAATAGTATCATCATCATTGTACTGTTACTTACAGTATGCAATATAAAGCCATACTGGGCAAATAGGTTGCTTTGTTGGTATTCATGTGTGTTATTGCTATTACTTCATGTCAAAATATGCAACTAATGCACATATCTTGTGTAAAATGTATAACTATTGTGAATTGGGTTATATCTAGGTCTGTCAGTTTTGCATAATTATTAATTTAGTTCAAGCAATGTCTTTTAGCACCGGTTATCATAGTTTACTGTATTCATTTAATGGATTAAACAAATAGAAAATTTACTGTATATAAAAAATTTCACATATTCAGTTTGTGTTTGTTTAGCCTAAAATGATTTATTTGACTGTTAATTTGATTACTTTATAAGAAAAGAAAATTAATGGCTAATTCCTCTTTATCATCACGAGTGTAATTCAAATTCTTTAAATTTTTATAGCTTCCAGTTTCTACTTTTTTTTTTTTTTTTTTTTTGAAAGTTGAGAATTAAGAAAGAATTTTCACCTGTAGTTGTAAAAACAAAGTTTAAATTTATATACTGTACATATCAGAAATCTGGAAGTTATTTTTAAAATCTTTAAATAAGTTTTACACACTAAAAAAAAAAAACACAAATAAATATTAGATCCACATTTTTGTTGGCTGAAATTTTCATAAAAATATCAAATTAATATTAAAATTGAATGTCATTTTTATATGACTAAAATTTAATTTAATTTTTTAATTGATAGTGGCTCTGATTAATAACTATTTACAACCATTATGAAATCGCAGTAAATTGTTTTTTTTTATTATTGTAAGTTAAAAAACGATTGAAAGTATGTTAATAGGAATTTTTTTATCACTATAAAGCTGAAGGTTTTTATCTACCCAAAATACAAATATATACATTATCATAATAGTAATTTTATATAAACTAATTTATTTAAATATACAGCAATTACACTATTGAATTGTAATATATTGGATCAACAAATCAAATTAGTCAATACAAAGAGCTGTCTCATATATGGAAATAGGAGTACTACTACTATAAAACTGTAAGCATTTTTTTTATATCAAAAGTTAGGAATGCTAATGACAAAATAATGGTACCTTATTGATTTGGGAGTTATACAGTTTTCATCTTTCTTAACAATTTATCTTTTCATTCTATTTTCTCTTCTGTTTAGTTAACTTTGCCTTTACTTGGAATGAATCTTGCATGATTTTGATATAAATTTTATTCAAATTCATCCATGTATTTTTGTAATATAAAAATAATAAAATTGAAAATAAATAAGGCATTTACTTTTTGTTTTATTTTATTTTAACTGTTTTTATATTACCATAAATTTGGTTATTTTGGCAAATAAATTGTTAGTCATTTAACTTTTTAAAATAAAAAGCCCTGAACAGGAATAATTTTCTTGACCAGGCAGGAGATGAGAAACAATATTTTTTTTAGTGGCCTAAAAAAGTTTTTTTTTTTTTTTTTCCACTTTATGATACACAGGTTGTATTTTAATGTATTTAAAATAATCTAATAATATTTTTATTAGATGTTTCTGATAAACCAAATAAAATAATAAAGTCAAGATTATAATATCATAAACATAAACAATACATTAGCAAAATATATTTTTATTATTTTCAAGTGCATTGCACAGTGACCAGATAATCCATTACAGGAAGTTAGGGAAACATTTGCTTAAATATGAAAGCGAGTGATTTTGGGTTTCAGTATATTGTTTTAAAAATTATGGAAATTTGGTATGAAAATTAAATTCTGCCTTTTTACTCAACACACACATTTTCAAGTTGATTCATGAAAATTAATTATACATGTGCCGATGTTTAAACATCAATTAATTTATTCACTGCCCTTCTAGAATAGCTCTGCGGACCTCTGGAGGTCCACATACCATAGGTTAAGAACCGCTGCTATACATAAAACACATTGTCAAAAGCATGACAAAATCAAAATGGTGGATAAAAGGAACAAATCATAAAAATGTGCATAAAATATGATGTAATGTTTTACAAAAATATAGGAATCAATGTGTGGTAAATTTTTTTAATAAAATATTAAATTTTGACAAACTTAATGAATTATAAGCAATAAACATTTTTCTAGACGAGACCAATAGTTTAAATATTAAAACTAAATGGAAAGGGTTAACCCTCCGACATACAGTATTATATGATCACTCAATTATAATAGTTTTAATTTTTCTATTCAAACAATTAAATTTCTATATAATTTAAGTTTTAGTTTCAGCATTAAAATTTTACATAAAAATAAAATTATTGGTACAGTACGTACTTCAGGAAGTGTTCGCTCGCCTGCCATGACTAGAAACTCTAGCACATTATCAACAGAACCAGAGTCGGACATATTTTTCTCAACCACGGGATATATTTCTTTTAATCTTTGTCCATACAGCTTATTGCTCATTACACCCTCACGAGCTTGCATCAAGTTAACATTGCCACGTAAAGTGTTGATCTCACCATTGTGAGCCAAAATTCTAAAAGAATAATGAACTATGGTTTTTAAAATGTTTTACCACCTATTTAAAAAAATTTAACAAGCAAGATAAAAAAAAGCATAAAATGCATATACAGTATAATAAAGCAATAAAATTCATATATAATAAAGAGGCCTAAATTTAAGTAAATGCCTTATTTATTTTCAATTTTATTATTTACCAACAACTGAATGACGAACAACTCAAATCAAGATTCTGGTTAATATAAATAGAATAAATGATTCATATGGCAGACAACCCTTTTTGTTTCACTAGTTCTTTGGCCACAAATTCCACATTTCTAATCACCATTTAAGGACAAATAATAAAATTGAAAATAAATAAGGCATTTACTTAAATTTAGGCCTCTTTATTATATATGAATTTTATTGCTTTATTATACTGTATATGCATTTTATGCTTTTTTTTATCTTGCTTGTTAAATTTTTTTAAATAGGTGGTAAAACATTTTAAAAACCATAGTTCATTATTCTTTTAGAATTTTGGCTCACAATGGTGAGATCAACACTTTACGTGGCAATGTTAACTTGATGCAAGCTCGTGAGGGTGTAATGAGCAATAAGCTGTATGGACAAAGATTAAAAGAAATATATCCCGTGGTTGAGAAAAATATGTCCGACTCTGGTTCTGTTGATAATGTGCTAGAGTTTCTAGTCATGGCAGGCGAGCGAACACTTCCTGAAGTACGTACTGTACCAATAATTTTATTTTTATGTAAAATTTTAATGCTGAAACTAAAACTTAAATTATATAGAAATTTAATTGTTTGAATAGAAAAATTAAAACTATTATAATTGAGTGATCATATAATACTGTATGTCGGAGGGTTAACCCTTTCCATTTAGTTTTAATATTTAAACTATTGGTCTCGTCTAGAAAAATGTTTATTGCTTATAATTCATTAAGTTTGTCAAAATTTAATATTTTATTAAAAAAATTTACCACACATTGATTCCTATATTTTTGTAAAACATTACATCATATTTTATGCACATTTTTATGATTTGTTCCTTTTATCCACCATTTTGATTTTGTCATGCTTTTGACAATGTGTTTTATGTATAGCAGCGGTTCTTAACCTATGGTATGTGGACCTCCAGAGGTCCGCAGAGCTATTCTAGAAGGGCAGTGAATAAATTAATTGATGTTTAAACATCGGCACATGTATAATTAATTTTCATGAATCAACTTGAAAATGTGTGTGTTGAGTAAAAAGGCAGAATTTAATTTTCATACCAAATTTCCATAATTTTTAAAACAATATACTGAAACCCAAAATCACTCGCTTTCATATTTAAGCAAATGTTTCCCTAACTTCCTGTAATGGATTATCTGGTCACTGTGCAATGCACTTGAAAATAATAAAAATATATTTTGCTAATGTATTGTTTATGTTTATGATATTATAATCTTGACTTTATTATTTTATTTGGTTTATCAGAAACATCTAATAAAAATATTATTAGATTATTTTAAATACATTAAAATACAACCTGTGTATCATAAAGTGGAAAAAAAAAAAAAAAAACTTTTTTAGGCCACTAAAAAAAATATTGTTTCTCATCTCCTGCCTGGTCAAGAAAATTATTCCTGTTCAGGGCTTTTTATTTTAAAAAGTTAAATGACTAACAATTTATTTGCCAAAATAACCAAATTTATGGTAATATAAAAACAGTTAAAATAAAATAAAACAAAAAGTAAATGCCTTATTTATTTTCAATTTTATTATTTTTATATTACAAAAATACATGGATGAATTTGAATAAAATTTATATCAAAATCATGCAAGATTCATTCCAAGTAAAGGCAAAGTTAACTAAACAGAAGAGAAAATAGAATGAAAAGATAAATTGTTAAGAAAGATGAAAACTGTATAACTCCCAAATCAATAAGGTACCATTATTTTGTCATTAGCATTCCTAACTTTTGATATAAAAAAAATGCTTACAGTTTTATAGTAGTAGTACTCCTATTTCCATATATGAGACAGCTCTTTGTATTGACTAATTTGATTTGTTGATCCAATATATTACAATTCAATAGTGTAATTGCTGTATATTTAAATAAATTAGTTTATATAAAATTACTATTATGATAATGTATATATTTGTATTTTGGGTAGATAAAAACCTTCAGCTTTATAGTGATAAAAAAATTCCTATTAACATACTTTCAATCGTTTTTTAACTTACAATAATAAAAAAAAACAATTTACTGCGATTTCATAATGGTTGTAAATAGTTATTAATCAGAGCCACTATCAATTAAAAAATTAAATTAAATTTTAGTCATATAAAAATGACATTCAATTTTAATATTAATTTGATATTTTTATGAAAATTTCAGCCAACAAAAATGTGGATCTAATATTTATTTGTGTTTTTTTTTTTTAGTGTGTAAAACTTATTTAAAGATTTTAAAAATAACTTCCAGATTTCTGATATGTACAGTATATAAATTTAAACTTTGTTTTTACAACTACAGGTGAAAATTCTTTCTTAATTCTCAACTTTCAAAAAAAAAAAAAAAAAAAAAGTAGAAACTGGAAGCTATAAAAATTTAAAGAATTTGAATTACACTCGTGATGATAAAGAGGAATTAGCCATTAATTTTCTTTTCTTATAAAGTAATCAAATTAACAGTCAAATAAATCATTTTAGGCTAAACAAACACAAACTGAATATGTGAAATTTTTTATATACAGTAAATTTTCTATTTGTTTAATCCATTAAATGAATACAGTAAACTATGATAACCGGTGCTAAAAGACATTGCTTGAACTAAATTAATAATTATGCAAAACTGACAGACCTAGATATAACCCAATTCACAATAGTTATACATTTTACACAAGATATGTGCATTAGTTGCATATTTTGACATGAAGTAATAGCAATAACACACATGAATACCAACAAAGCAACCTATTTGCCCAGTATGGCTTTATATTGCATACTGTAAGTAACAGTACAATGATGATGATACTATTTACAGAGTTAACAGATGTCGGGCTATCATACTGTCAGACCATAGAAGACTATACTATCAGACTTTTATTGTACATTTAGGAAGCATTAAATACAGAATATTATGGTTTACAATACGGTTAATGACTAGGGATCCAAGATAAAAAAAATGAGGAGGGGGGGGGGGAGATTTAAAAAAAAGTTTAGTTACCGGTAGCTATTAGCAGCATCAATTCTTTTTTCTTTTTTTAAAATTATATACAGAATATCATGAGACATACACCATAGTAAACAATTTCCAATATGAGTTTGATGGGGAATTAACATTTTAGCACGATTTAAAAATATGCATTGTAAGTCCTTATATAATTTTTTAAGGCTTTAATTTGTATTTTGAAAAGAAAAAGCCCACAAACAGTGCAGGAGGTTAAAGTTAAAAATAATGTATTCAAATATTCTCATATAAATTTTTGAAATAAGGGATAACTATTATCAAAATATGGGACATTTTTGCAATCCAACAATACTTGTCGGGACAAGGGAACACTTAGCTAAAATACCATACAATCCCTTATTATATGGGACGTCTGGGGGATCCCTATCAATGACTAATTACATGTTTACAATGGTCATTCAATTATTTTATAAACATCACAAATTTATAATGAATGAACAAAATTAAGATAATGAAGAAAGAAATAATATTCAGTATATAGTATAATATACAGTATATGATAATTTCATATATTTTGCATTTCTTAATTCAGAAGCAACGATAACAAAATTATGTAAGCTGAAGGCCTATCCTCGTTATATTTCCATTGAAGTTGTTGCACAACATTGGTAGCCATTTGCTAATTAGAATAACTCAACAACGGCAAATTTTAACAAATCCTAATTTTTAAAATTGTGATTTTTTTATTATTAAATATAATTACAGTATATACAACATATAGCATTTGAGGCTAATGCCAAAATCTGCTGATGCTACCAGTGAACTGTTAAAATAGACATTTTATTTTACTCATTTGAATATTTTAATCAGAACTATTATTTAGCTTTCAACTTATAAATATAAAATTTGTAATTTCTTTTTTAAAATAAGGAGTTTTAAAACAATGAAATTTTTCGATTTTCTATCTTTGAAATCAAACAATCTCTAAGACACAACTTTTTTTTAAAAAAAACCCAACTTTTATATTTGCACTTATAGTATATTATCGCCTATAAGATTAAAAAACAAAATCAAATAGATGAATATAAAATAGAGCAGATAAATGCTGTAACAGAACGAGAATAATTCAAAAATACCTATGGAAAGAAGAGGAGATTTTTAAACGAGGCTCCTCTTTCCCAAGATGTTGCACATCTGCCCAGATATCAATACTTCAGACAGCCAGTTACCTGGAATGCGGCAAGCTCTCAGCAAATGTTGAAGACGTTACATTCCCTAACAACAATGCAAATATTGCACAAATAGCCAACTAGAAACATCTAGTATTGCTAAATACACATTTGGTGCATATGATTTAAATTCCTTGCTCAAAATTCAGGTAAAGTTCTAAATAATTTTAATGTGCTAGATAAACTCACTTTTTTGTAAACTTATAGAAGCAGTGCTTTAAACTTTCACATGAATGATTTTAAAAATTATACAGCAGACAGAAATTTATACTAAATCAAATAAATAAATTTATAATAAAAACAGTTAAAATAAAATAAAACAAATAAAATTTTTTACATACCATCACCAACAAAATAAGATAATTTTTTTTTTTTAAATTTTAATTTTTCAAAAAAAAAATGAGCTTTTATACTGTATATTTTAAACAATGTATTTTTCAGGAAATAAACTATATCAATAAATTAATTTTTAAAATTCAAATACAGTATATAATGATTTTTGGCCATTTAAACAAATAACTATATTCATAAAATAATTTTTTAAAAAATAAAAATTTATTTAAAAATTTGATACAAAAATGACCTTTTTTTTTTAATGAATATCATGTTTTCTTTTTAAAGTTAAATTAATAATGCAGTATAGCAAACAATCAAGGTAATTATCTGCATCTAAAATAATTGCTTAAAATTTTAAATCTAAAAAAAAAGTTTTTTTTTAATGGATATATACTGCTTATGACCCTTTATTTTTTAAAGTTTGGATATGTGATTTTATTTAGCTAATGTACGGATCTTCTTAGGTTTGCTGAAATAAAAAAATAATTGCTTTTTTGTCGTAATTTCCAAAAATTAACTTTTAACGTCATTTAGTCATTTTTTTTTATCTGTTACCTGCTAGTAATCAATATCTGTACTTATTCTTCCAAGTGTGCTAGAACATATTAACTTTTGGTATGGGCTATTGGTTTGGAATTATCTTAAAATTTACTGGAATGCTATTGTGAATAAGTCTAAGACTTTCATATGAGGCAGATCTCTGTTTTGTATTTCCAGTATATACATGCAGGTATACCTTTTATACCATTCCACTATACTATTTTTGACTTGTCTACATGAAGTTATACCTTATACCAAACCCATTGTGTTAGTGTATATGGGATCATAATACATTCTATCAATCAAATAAAAAATTTGTTATCGATTTTGAATTACATTTCACCTATGGTAATTGAATCAATTATTGATATTTAAGTTATTTTAATATTTAAAATCAGTAAAAAGAATAAAAAATATTATATTACTGTATTAAATTGCCAAGATTGCTCCAAGGCAATCAGCCTTAGCCTCTTTACTCATTTAATTCCAAAAATGTGTCAGTCAAGAAAACAGATCAAACTCCAATCAGTGTTTATTTATATTTTCCATAGGGATAGCCTAATCAAAAAATAATCGTATGGCATAGCTTACATAAAAATTTACTGGG
>PXIH01S0050966.1:3388-13432 GCA_003024985.2 Euperipatoides rowelli
TAATGGAATATATATATATTTTTGATCTTTTAATAATGAAATCTTTAACAAGGTTTTTAATGGATTAATTCCAAAGAAATTCCTGACTATACCCTTTCCTTCTACAGGAAAAATAACTTGTAATATTATACACATTAACGTTATAAATTTCACGAATCTTAGTATTCAGACACTTAGTAAGAATATATATTTTATTTTTCAGAATACTCAAATGTTAAATTCTTATATTTTTACAAACTAAACATTATTTTCCAAATTTTGCTTTTACTAAATGTTTCTTGAATAAAATCAGGATATTAGCAAATAGGTTTATTTGGTATATTCTAAATAAATAATACCCATTCCAAACCTTTGTGCTGTTAAAGAATAAAGTGAACTATATTTTCATGATTTTATTTACAAGCAACAAATTTCACTGTGCAATAGTTTTTCTACATATTAGGTAAACAAGTCTTATTAATAATACTTTTGTCATCTGTTATACCTAAATCAATCCTCTTTTCATAGTTTAAATGTTATAAAAGGACAACATGTATTTTTAGAATTGTTTTTAAGATTGCTACATATTATCATTCTGTTCTAATAAAGCTGATATAACAGATAGTAGAATATCCCCAAGACAAGGAGGAAAGGTACAAAAAAATTTAATAGATGGCATAACAATAACAATAATATGGATAGTTATTGTTTTGTAAGATTTTGTGTTGAATAATCAAAGGTTCAGTCCTTATCTATATACAATGGAAACTATCAATCCATCTGGACAGCATGATGAGTTATGTCTCTTTTCTTCTACATAAACCATTACAAGAGACTGTAACTCTTATAAAAATGTGAAGTGAACTGAAAACCAGGAGAGATCTAATGTCCAAAAGTGAATAAGCAGAGATCTATAAAACATTAAGAAAAGGCATAACAGATAATATACAACATTAAACACGATGATTTGATCAAGAAAACAATTGAGGAAAATACAATTTTGAAGTAAACTAAACAAAAGTTAATGATTGGTATAAATCAAATAATAGAAAACAAAATAAAAAGATGGTAGCATTATTAAAACAGAAAACTTATTGTCCACAGAGTAAGTAATTTACAAGACACTCTCAAAAGAGGTAAAATGATACCAAAGGTATGGCTAAATTTAAAAAAATAAGAAAAAAATGATTTGACTGATATAATGAAAATGATGTACTGAATGTGCTCCCAGAAGATGTGGGAACATTCAGGAAAACAGACGATGAATGGAAATTTAACAGGATAAGACACAATAATTGATATTATTAAAGCAGGTGAGATTGAACTAAAAAAAAAATCCACTAGCATACTGTTTTATGGAGTGTTTAGCACAAAGGTATATATTAATTAATTGGAGTAATACTGTTAACAATTACAGATCAATCAGCTTGTTACCAATAGTTCTAAAATTTCCACTAAGGTTCTTTCACAAAATTTGCAAAAAAGAATTGGTTGAGACTTAATCAAAAAACAATCTGGTTTCAGCAAAGTATTTAACATTATTGTCACTCTGCAAGTAGTATGAGAAATCATTCAAAGATGTAATGTATATGAACTTCCTCTTTACCTAGGGCTTGTTGTGGCTATGAAAATGCATTTGATCAATACACAATCAATTTGCTAAAGCATTCATAAGACATACAGTTATTGAATTGATTGAGAACATATATAAGAAAGCTACACCCATTTGAGACTACACAAAGATACTAATAAGAATAAAATCTAGAAAGAGTTCATCAAGGAGACATAATCCACCTTTTATTTATAGATACAAATAAAGAAAGTTTTGGAAGTCGAGATTGGAAACACATTGAACCATAATAAATGGAACATATTTAAATCATCTACAATTTATTGATAATATTGTTTTATTTGCTTCAAGTGCAGAAGATTTACAGAAATAGATCATTGATCTAAGTGAAACTAGTCCAAAAGCAGGTTTGAAAATGAATCTAGAAAAAACAAAAACAATATGATGTTTAACAAATATGAAATACCTAAAAGGGAGTGAAGCAAATGGTATCATAATTGAAGAGGTCAACAGCAATGTATATTTTGTTAAGCTGATTGCTACAAATGAAAACGAGATGTACAAAATCAAAGGAATAACGAAAATGGGCAGGAATGACTTTTGAAAATTAAAAAATATTTTAAAAGGAAAACTTATTTTTGTCTCAAAATGAAAGTTTTTGGCCAGTTTGCCCTACAAGTAAAGACATATGATGCAGAAACTTGGACATTCAATGCAAAGATGATTAAAAAACTACAAACCATGCTAAGAAATATTAGAGTGTATAGAATTACAGAGAGGAAAAGAAAAAGGGTTGAATAGATTAGAGCAGAAACCGAGACTTGTAATATTAAATGTAAAGGATTTAAAATGGAAACATTTAATTTGATTTCAATCAACAAAAACAAATGACAGGAAGAAGACTAATTTAGATGGGAGGATGAAATAAAAATATTCAATCATTGGAGTTATTTTAAGTGGGAGATGAATCCCTTGGGAAGCGGGACAGCTAGGAATTTATTTTGGCTGGACTGGTGCTATTCTATAATTAATTAGCCTATCGATTGTCAGGGAAAGAGGAGGTTGAACAATTAATCATAGCATTAAGAAATAAGCAGAAGCAAAGAGGATTTTTGATTGGATTGTAGATTTTGGAAATAAAAATTTAAGGAAAAAAAGGAGACATTGCTTAAGTAAAGAAGAGCTGAGAAGAAAAAAAGTTTGGGGGTGGGGGTGGAGAGAAGGTTTGGAGCCAGGAGAGAAAGTAGTTGAAAATAAATTAAGGAAAGTTTGTCTTGTCCTGAAATGGAATTCTTCCTTTATGTAATAAGAAGAAAATAAAATAATAATAAAAAGAAAAATAATGAACCGTAAAGCAAGATATGAAATGACAAATGATCTGAGAAATTTATACTGGCTAAATATGAACTTGTGACAATGCCAATTAAGATTTATAAGAAAATGGTCATTGATTATCAGATAGAAAGAAGAGGAAAATCTGAATAAGTGTGGCTGATTGTTTCTTGTGGTTATTTGCTCAACTGACCAAATTAAAGAACTCAAGAATACTCCAGAACACAAAGTGATTTTTTTTTCAGTGAATCATACAGAGCCCCATATTCTGATTGGAAGTAAGAAGAAATACAGACTTGTAATATGCTGTAGGTCAGTGAACTTTTTCAGGATTGGAGGTAAAAAACTTTGAGATTTATGCAGGGACAATATTATCATGCTAGCAATGTTGAATTTAGAACTATATTTGATATTTCTCCAGTTCAGTATGTTTTATGTACAACAATATACAAATTAAATTGCATAATTTTATAAGGTGAAGGGATTTTAACTAAGTCATAAATAATGAGTGATAATGGAAATCTTGAAATTTAAGATTTATAATCTTATCATTGTTCTGGTGCCCACCAATATGACTATCAGAAGTAAGTTGAAATTATCTAAATCAGCGCTCAGCAAAATATTATTTTACTCCTAGATTATCATATAATTCCATACGCTACTATGATTTAGTTATCGTGCGACAACGTTAATTATGTTGGTGGGAAGTTAATGGATTCTGACCGTTCTAGTTATGTCCAAATGTATAGAATTTAGCATAATCATAAAAGGGTGATATAATTTTATTTTATTATATACATTTCACTAATTTGATATTANAGCATTTTTAAAGCTTTTTAATGAGAGGCAATTAAATATTTATGATTTTAAATTTAACAACTTCCTATTATTTCCAAATTAAATTGGATATTTATGGGGAATATAGTACAGCTGTTAACCAGAACAATTGTACACTTTATGATAAAAATATGAAATTTCTACCATAGGTAGTATGAACTGTTATATTTAAAATGAGGAGGAAAGTCAGATTCCAGATGTTTGGGGTCTGGGGGACCCCTTTAATTACCATATTTAGCTTATTTTGACATCATTTCTGAATTGACCGAAGGGAAACTTCAGAAATCATCGTATCCTAGTACCCAAAATGATTTTGGATAATTTCTGATACATTTTGGGTAATTTTGAAAAATTCAAGATGGCGTCCAAGATGGCGTCCAATTTTTTTTTTTAAATTTTTCGATGGGGATGTGTTCAGGAATGAATTCTGGGTAGAATATAACATCATAGACCTGAGCAGAATCATGCACCTTCGAATTAGAGCATTTTTTTACTGACTTTTTTCTAATTTTTGTCAAAGTGTCCCTACAACAATGACCTCTAGCTAACCACAGAGGTCAAATAAAATTTCCCTCATTATGTTATATACTAGCTATGGTAAACATTTCATGCACTTTGTCAAAAAAAAAAGCACAATTCTACAAAAATACTCAGTTAGGCAGCTGTACTACTAATAAGCCGAACACTAACTTGTAAAAAAATATTATTTCTTTAGTTTTATAGGCCAATAAATTAATTAATCGATTTGATTTTACAATATACAGTATATCTGACGTACAGTATGGAATAATTTTTTTATAAAGGTGTATACTGTATAGTTAACCATAAAAATGCATTGATTCTTGGTAGTATTGCAATGGGTATATCTTAAGAATGATTTAGCTCATGATTAATTGAAATTTTATTGTTACGTTAAGGTGATAAATGAGATAAAGAGAGAAGAAAGGGAAATGTTTTGTTTCGTGAACTTATGATAAAAGGTAACGAATTACTAAACCACAGTATATTGAAGAAAATGTCAAGTTAAATACAGTACCAGTAATAAAAATAAGATGAATATTTGCTACGTTTACTCGATTGTCTCTCACTTATTCATTCTTTAAAGACTGTATATAAATTTCATTTTTTTTTGCTTACATTGATGTTGATTACAATGTGTTAATGTGATAAATTGAACATGTTAATATAAATATGATTAGAGTAGGGATTTTCTGTATTTTTTTTTTAGAATAATATATTTTTTTAATGGTAACTCTGTTCTTTGTAATCAACTTAATTACAAAATCAAAAATAAAATCAACATTAATAAAAATAAATGGTTTAGTAATCTGTCCCTGAAGATTAAAATTAATTCCAACCAATTTCACAAAACAAATAAAAAAATCTCTAAATTTGAATCAAAACAGCCTATTTTTTTTCCAGGTAAATCAAACCTTGAAACTTATGAAGATATTTTTGATTCTCTCTCTGCTCTGCTAATAGCCATCCACTTATTAATATCACTTTGTATTCAAACAATTCACGGAGTTCTGAAGAATTACCTTAAAGCAATATGTTCAACTTCTTCAATGGCTCACGACATTCACCCTTTTATATGGAGTGAATTTGCCCCTGAAGTGGATGCTCCTGTTACATCAATAATTAATAATTCATTACTATCTTGTATATGCCCCTCTATTTGGAAAATAGCTTCATACCACTACCTAAGAATTCATCACTGCTTGATTCATCTCATGTTAGACCAATTGCATCATGTCCCCTGTGGGAAATTTTTTGAAAATATATCTTGAGCCAAATTCTTCCTCATCTTCTTCCAAAAATTGACACCTTCCAGTTTGGTGGTATCCCTTTGAGATCTTCCACTCAATACTTGACTATTTTTTGGATCACTTTCTCCGAGAAACTGATAAAAAAGGTATGTCTATTTGTTCCTTAATTTCTGACTTTAGTAAAGCATATGGCCATTTAGATCGTGAAATTTACTTCATAAACTTCCTAACCTTATACCTTTCCCCTCTGTCATTCAATGAATTAGATCATTCTTGACTTATCAGCTCCATGTCCTGAAAATAAGAGGTGTTCATCTTTAATGGTGAAAATTGTAAAATGGCGTCTTAGTCAACTGCCTGTGTGCATCGTGAGTCTTAATGATTAATGATTAATTAATCATTAAAGTGGTTTTTTTATTATTTTTGCCTATGGTTCATTACTAGGACTGATTTATTAGTGTTGTCAACACTTTTGTCATTTTTATGGTTTTATTTTTGGACGAGTTTTGGAATCAGGCGATTTTATTTCTTCAAGCCAGCACTATTTTTTCCCTTCGCACAGAGCTTTGGGTATCAAAGTTTACAATTCATCGTTCCTCTGTAATTTGAAATATGCCAACAGAAGTCTCCAATTGGATATAGTTACTGAGCTTAAACTTAAGACATATGGAATCTATAAATTCTTCAATCCCAAAAGAGGTTCTAGCTCTAATAAGAAGAGAATGACATGGTTAACTTAAATAGGGCTCAAAACATCAACATTATAATCAACTCTCATAGTAATTGTTTATCACCGAAGAAGATAATCTAATACAAGTTAATAGTCTAAAAAACCACTATGATTTCCTTATTTTATTATTAGAAATGTTAGATCGTTTAGTAACAAATTTGATCAAATTTCTCTTATGATACATTCTTTAATTCCCTACATTCGCCGCCATTTTTCTTGAAACGTGGATGAACAATGACTTTTTATTGTCCTATAATATAAGAAATTATCTATCTTTCCACACACCTAGATCTAGAAACGACAAACATCATGGAGGTGGATCTCAATTTATGTAAAGGATTCAATATCATTTCAATCTTTTAAACAGGCTGATGATAAATTTATTGAAGTTAGCACAATCACAATCAGACCTTTATTCCTCCCAAAAAACGTAGCATGGATGGGAACTATTGCTGATTATTATCCTCCGAAGGATCCCCATCATAAACAATTAATAAACTATATTCATAGTGAAATTGATAGGCTACTTTCAATAAAAAATAATGCATTTATCTTTTTAATTGGTGATCTTAATGATTTAAATACCAATTTATTTACAAATCTCCCTTACTTTAAACAAGTGATTAACCTAGCAATGAGAGGTATCTCTATACTAGAAAAATGTTTTACTAATGCTAATTATCCGATATCCATATCAACTCAACATCCCATTGGGTTGAGCGATCATAATTTGGTAATTATTAAGCCAAAGCAAACATTACCTCCTGCAAGTCTTAAAACATATATTCAAGTTAGCTCTAAGGACAAAAAGGGTATCATAAAGATGGATTCCATTCTTAGGGATTTTGATTGGTCCTTTGTTTATCTTAATAATGATATTGAAATGGTGGCTTCTTATCTTCATGAGGTCATTTTCGAGATCTATGATATTTGCTTTCCTGTAAAATCTAAACTTATTAACAGAAAATCTCCGCCTTGGTTTGATGAGGATCTTGTGAATCTTTTTGAGCAGAGAAATATTGCCTATAAATTTAAGGATTTTGATCTCTGTCAAAAGTTAAATGGTGATATAAAGTTGATGAATCGGTTCAATAGAGAAAAATGGTTTAAGGGTTTTATTTCTTCTATAGATAATGACCCAAAAAATTTTCACAAAAAAAAAATAAAAAAAAAACGCTCTTGATATTGATCATAAAACTAAGATTATTGTGTTCCCTGATAAAAGTAGTTCTGAAACTTACTACAAAATATAGAATCACTTTTCTGAACTGGCAAAGGGAGTAGAGGAATCTATATCATGGAAAAACTATTCATCTTCCAAATCTTATGTATCAGTATCCTTTAGCTAAGATATTCCCCTCATTTCTGAATATGAAACATTTTTGGCTTTAAAAGTTATTAGTGCAGGTTCATCTATTTCTCCTGATAAAATACCTTCATTTATATGGAAAGAATTCTCCATCTTTATTGCTGCTCCTAGATCTTCAATTATTAATCTCTCTCTTCTTAGCAATAGATGTCCTGAAGTATGGAAAAATGTTTTTCTCATTCCAATAAACAAGATTAATCATCCAACTAACTCATCTCATCCAAGACCTATAGCTATTATTTCACCTATAGGTAAAATTTGTGAACGACACATTCTAAAGAAGATTCTTCCTTGCATAATTTCCATGATTGATAAATATCAATTTGGGGGAATTCCCTGTCATTCTCTACTCAATACCTAACTTTATATTTAGATTGGACACTGCATGAACTGGAATTAAATTCTAGTTCGGTATGTTCTCTTATAGCTGATTTTGCTAAAGCCTATGATAATTTGGATCAAGTTGTTCTTATGAGAAAATTGAAATCTGTAAATTGGATTGAATCTTTTTTTGCTTAACCGTAAATTAACTTTAAAATTAAATAACTGTCTAATCAAAGAATCAGTCATTTCAAATAAAGGAGTTCCCCAAGGCTCTGTACTGGCTGGAATCCTTTTCAACATTTTTGTTAATGATTTACTGATAGATGAAAAATGCCATTTAAAGTATATTGGCTATCTGTCTGTCATATGCCCTATTAACAAAAGCGATCTTTCTTTACCTCAAGTGGTTGCTGATAAACTTCAATCTCAATCTTCGAAAATCAATCTTCCCCTTAATCCTGCAAAATTCACATTATTATTCACAGCTTCTCTAAAGTTAAACCACACCCAATAGTTAAAATATATGATAACATTGTTGAGGAGGTGACTAGTGTCAAAATTCTTGGAGTATTAATTCAACAAAATTTAAAATAGGAAGAAAATACCTCCTATATTATCAAAAAAGCTAATAAAAATTTCTTTCTCCTATACAGATTAAAGAAATTGGGTCTGGATAATAAATCCCTACTTAATCTTTATTGTGTTTATATTCGGTCATGCATAGAATATTGCGCCCGGTTTGGAACAATTCTTTAACTAAATACCAATCACAAGATATTGAACCCTTGTCCAGTGTCCAAAGAAGAGCTCTTCGTATATTTATGGAAAATCGAATTTTAATTATGAATAAACTCTCAATTCTTTAGGCCTAGTTTCCTTAAGGGAGCAAGAGATATCCTAACAATGAAGGCAGCTAAATCTTTCTTTTCGGTATTTCCAGCTCTACTACTACTAGAAATAGTAGTAAATACATTCAGCCCTGGTGCAGAACAAATATGTTCAAAAATTCTCCACTCAACTCTATGATTAAATCTATGAACTTATTTCCATAAAAATTGATGATATTTAAATTTTAATTCTTTTCTTTTAATTTATATTACTTTCTTTGAAATATTGTAATAGTTCCTACATCCGATTCTAAGGGCTAAGGATCTAGTTTAATTGTTTTCTCTTACTTATTGTTCTATTTATTCTAATTTGAATATGCTTAAACTTAAAGGTGCGGTCTTGGCTGGAATTCATTTTGTCATATTGGTGAATGATATCCTTATTGAAGAAAATCACTGTTTAAAATATGTTGATGACCTAACTGTTTCTTGTTCAATTGAAAATGATCTCTCCCTACCTCAACATATTGCTGATCTTCTCTTGTATCAATCAGCTAAAACATGTCTTAATCTTAGTATAAATAAATGTCATGTTCTCATCCATAGCTTCCTTAAAAACAACCCTAACCCTGTGATTCATCTTAACAATATGATAATTCAGGAAGTAAAGTGTGCTAAAATTATGGGTATATGTGTTCAGGACAATCTAAAATGGGACACCAACACTATTGCAATTCTAAAATCTGTAAACAAAAAATGTTATTTTTATATAGATTGAAAAGGCTTGGCCTTGAACATCAAACCCTACTTCATGTTTACTTTGTTTATATACGCTCACTCATGTGTTGGATAATGTTTCCCAGTATGGTCCTCTTACCAAGATGCAGATCCAAGCATTGGAAATAATTAAAAAAAGAGCTTTAAAAGTGATACTGAGTCTAACTATACTTGCTACAAAGATTCACTATATCTCCTAAATATTACTTCCCGTCATGACAGAAGAAGGACATTGACGCTAAAGTTTGCTCAAATTTTTTTTAATACTTTTCCTAACCTACTCAAAAATCAACGACAAGAGATAGGTAGAACCTACAGAAACATGAACCGTTACCTACTGCCTAGATGTAGAACAAATAGATACTATACATCTCCAATTGTAAATATGTTAAAATCTTTGAATTCTAATATTATTAATTCTAATATCCCTATTTAACTTATCCATTCATTGTTATCTCCTATATTTATATTAATTTTTTTCTCTCTTTGTAATAGCTCCTACATCCTTTGTTGGCTAAGGTGTTACATTT
>PXIH01S0051056.1:0-10349 GCA_003024985.2 Euperipatoides rowelli
ACAATAGGTGACTTCAAAAATCTATTAGTTCTAGAGAAAGGCAATAGCCTATATAATTATTAGAATTGCTCGTTGTTCTACTTGTATATTGAGGTTTCTGTATGAATTTTGGTTAAATATCTAAGGTATTTATTAAAACAATCTATAGTAAACATTATTGATAATGATTTTTTAATATGATTCAATACAAAGTTAGTTTAATGCTGATTTATTTTTTTAAATAAATTTTCTGTTATTCGCAGTAAAACCATTTTCAATGTTTAATTAATTAATTATACTCAAGAGTAATTAGTACTTGGTTAAAAAAAAACCCAGGCAAGGTGGTAGAAGCCAGGGAAAAAAAAAACATTCCATAACCGACTCAGCTGGGACTCGAATCTTTGCTAATCCTAGCATATGTCTCCGACACAAATTCAGTCAGCATCGCTACTGACTGGACCAAAATGTCGAAACCGTTTAATGCTGATTTATAATCAATATAATTATTACCCAAATTTGTTTTAGCTAGTCTTCTTTGAAAAAACTCAAATATTGTTATGTGTTTATTTATCAATGAGAAAGACCAAATTGGAGCACATTGCTTCAATAGAGGTCATGTACTGTATGCCCTTGTTAACGTTTTCTTATAGGCATTTAATCTTTTTAACCTATAACTAATAAAATTAATGTACCTGCTTTATTTAGCATTGAAACAATTTCAGCACCCCAATCTAGATCCTCCTGTATCAATAAGCCTAGCATCGTAACAATTCTTACTTTTGTTAAATTAAAATCATTAATGATAATTTGTGTACACTGTTTATTTTTTTTTTTAAAAAAAATTCCAAATGAAATTTCTGCGTTTATTGTTCTACTATTTACATATTTACAGTATCTAGTTAACATTCTTCTGAACCTGATACAACAGTTCTGTCTTCTTTCTTGTCGTGTCCATTACTCTTAATCCTATGATTCTTTCCATTTCTGCCATTAATCCAATTGTCTGTTAAGAAATACATAATTAATATATTTATAATCTATTAAATTCCCCGGTGCCGCCAAACAACGGAAAGAAAATTTGTCATTTTTTTGGCACCAGAGCTGCCCAGGGATCGAATCTACGATCCCCTTATATGGCAAGCACACCGTGTTTGGGTACAGAACCTCACAGCCTCACCACCTTGACTGTGTACACAGTTTATGTTTATGAAAATCATGCATAATCACAACACTTATACAGATTTTTTGTAAATATTTATTTAATATTTTAAAATGTACAATAAAAATACAATAAAACCATTCCATCTTTTAATTTTTCATACATTTTACCACAAACAATCTCAATCACTGAATACCAATTAGTTCTCTCTTCAATTGTCAACATACAAGTATAAAACCAACGCTTCACATTAATCAATTTTTACAAAGAAATCCCCTTACATATTACACATCATTTTAAATGAATTTATTTCTTCTGGCCAATGACCACACATCCACTTATCATCTTTCTCATAGAAATCATGAGAATTAGATCTCTAAGTCTTTCAACATAAATTATCTTCAGACCTTTGTCTTTATTCTCAAATATAACATTATTTCTATACAGCCATATAGAATATAACACAACAAACAACCACTTAATAACAACAACCGGAATTCTCCTAATAGAGACATCAATCATTTCATTTAAATTGGTGATATTTCCATATCTATTACATATAGTTATCAACCTTATATCATCATTAAACATTTTTGTAACTCTACATTCAACAAATAAATGCACCACTGTCTCAAGGTTTTCTTTACACAATAGACAATTCAAATCTTGATAAACCAAAATACCTCTGTTATTCAACATTTGCTTAACAGGCAACATATTATTTTTAAATACAAAGTTATATAATAGTCCTGCTAAAAAATGATAACAGTCCAATACCTGCAAATTTGACTTTTTTTTAAACATTTTGCTATATACAATGCATTCTGAACCTCACAATTGTGATAACCTTTATATCTTAATTTCTCATTTTGTTTGACAAACTTAATTACTTTGTCATATATTTTGGAATTATGATATATAAGTTTAGATTCTTTTTATAACACATCCATCAATCCTTAATAACAATTTTTTACCATTTTGAATATGTCTGTAATTTTTTTTTTAAAACAACTGCATCATAAAGCTCTTCACATATTATTAATTGCAACCCTGATCTACTCTTTTGTAAAGAATGCCTCAGCAATGAAAGAGTCTTCCATTTTGGAAACAAAAAATTGGCAATCATTTTGTTAAACTTACTGAAATATGGGGAAAAAATACACTGGCTTGGAAAACAGATAACTATTAACAATGGACACCTTATCTGATATGCCAGTGAGTGCAACTTAAAAGATTGAGTTAAATTTTAAACATCATCTAAAATTTGATTCAATTTTACATTAACAGCATTTCTCTTGTAAAACAAATTAATCCCCAATATTTCACTGTCCCTTGCCTTAAATTGTTTTCTATATATTAACTTTCTCGTCCCAGTGACATCACCCATAACATATAAATTTATATCTATCCCCGTGAGATTCTGAAAATCTTTAACACTGGTTAACACTTTTTGCTATCAATAACAAATATGGAACAGTCATCCAAATATACTACTGTTTTAATTTGATTATTCATCCACTTCAACCTAAACCCCTTAATCTTACCTTCTATATATGTTATCATATCATGTATAAATATTGTAAACAAGACACTACTGAGTAAAGAACTCTGCAGCACCCCCCCCCTCTTACATTTACAAAGTCAGTATACCTCTTTTTATACAGAATTGAAATTTTCTTTAAGTGTACAAGCATAATAATCATCACCGTAGTCAGATTTTCCCCAAACATTCTAAACAAAACTCTCTCAAGATATTTAGTATTTACCCTCCCAAAAGCATTCATCACATCCCAAAAGGATCAACATTGCATCTTTTTTTCAAAATCATTAAATGTCCTATGCATCAACCATATTGTTTCTTGAATTGCCTTACCTTTCATTCCAAAAAATTGACCCGGGAATCCATTTTCTATTATCTTCATTAATCTATTGTACAAAATTATTTCTAACAACTTAACTTCAAAATTTTGCAATGCTATGGGTCTCATTACTTTCATAGAAAGTTGACCACTACTACTCTGCTTTTTTGGAATCATTTTGACAAATGAACCATTAATTCTGTATAAAATGTAATCCCCTTCCCCACATACCAATAATTTATTGTAAACCATTAACAACAAACCCTTGAAATTATTATACAATTCACAACATTTTTTACCATTTAACCCATCAGTCCCTGGTGTTGCTTTTTAATTGATCTGTTTAATGGCTTCCTAAATTTCTTCAATATCAATTATTGTATTCATTTGAGTACAACAATCATTATTGCTAAACCTTACATAATTTTTTCCCACAAAAAAAACCTATTCTTGTTACAATTATAAAATTGATCAAACTCCACAGATTCAATATCTAGTGCATTTTGATTACTAGAGTTGACAAAATTCTAGTAGCTCATCTCTAATGCCATCATCATTTCCAAAACATTGACCATTCTTATCTTGAAAATTATAAAATTCACTCTCAATTCTCCTTTTTTAAAAAAAAAACAAACATAAACTCTTTTCTGGCCACTTCCTGAGTTTCTACATTAATTTTTAACTTATGCTCAATAACTTTTTGTTTTATCAAATTCAATCTAAAAATCTCTTTATTATTATTGTAAATATCACAATTAAAACCACCCCCATCTCTAACCTATCATCATTAATTTTCTGTAACTTCTCAGTCTGATCATCAATCCACTTTCTATTATCAAGCGACTCATTTAACATTACATCATACACCTTCCTCTTCAGTGTCATTCACAAGGGAAGACCTTCATTTTATTTATATATCTATCAACAAACATTTTAGTATCTCTACTAATATTGACCATTTTTTTGTCAGTTATCATACCACTCTGCACAATAGTATATTTTAAATGACAATTTTGGTGAACTCATCAGCCAATTTGAGTAATTGAGACATGATCATCAAATGATCTGTGAAATAGACTGCCTTTAACTGCATTCTTATGTCCAAACACATGGACCTATGAACTAATAAATGATCAATTCTAGAATTACCTCTAGAACTAAAACGTGTGTTATGACAATTTTCACTTTTATAGCAAGCAAAATCAATCAGTTGCACTCTATCACTAATTCTTTTTAACATACCTTCCTGCGAAACATTGCTAATGTTTGTATCCCCTATAATTATATTATTCTCTAAAAATGTAATGATCCTATTCAATTCATCATAAAATTGCTTTTTTTTCACATAAACATTTGGGACATAAATAAAATAAATATAGACTGCAACATTCCCATTACCTACGCTCACGTTCATAACTCTCAAGTTTACAATCTGCACTTGAGCTTTGAAAAATTGAAAAAAAAAAAAATGCTTTCTCACAAGTATCATCATTCCAATAGATTTCCTAATATTTCTGTTCTCCACAATCACAAACTTGTTGGTTATCTGTTTCCAGCTACCAATTTGATACCTAATTGTATGCATTTGAGAAATACAAATAATATTTGCGCTTACTGTTTTAATAAAAGAACAAAACAAATAATGCTTTATTTTTTCACCAATCCCCCTTACATTGATTGTTTTCTGTTTTATATTTCTCAATCATAAGGACTTTACTAGTCATTTCCATTGTAGTCTCATCTTTAGATTCATTAACATTGCTTTACTTTCTCTTCAATTTGCAAATATTATCTTCTAATAAAGTTTATATTTTGTTGACATACCATTTGATGTTTTCTTATTCTTTTCGCCCCATCATCAAAATCAGAATTAATATCAAACATGTCAATCGATGAAGCCTCCAATTTCTTTTCATCAATCTTTTTGATTGATATCCATTTTATCCATCGAAATTTCATTCACAAGTTCCAAAGAATCTTTCCCACGTTCCCAACTTTAATCATATCTTTTTCCTCACCTTCCATACCACCATCTGTTATTTTGGGTTTTATGCATGCATGTTCAATATTAACAAGAAATCTACATTGCTTACATATTCTTAATATACAGTTAGTGCGAAAATGTCCAAGTTTATTACATTTTAGACATATAGGTTCTCTTATATTAATAACTATCAATCCAGTAAAACCATTGACTTTAATAAAATAGGGAAAGGCCCTCATTTGTTCCATATTTTGAAATGAAAATTTCAGAAAAATCACATTGAAAATATTTCAACATCAAATTTTGCGACCAGTTTTTCTCTTTCCTTTTTAATAACACATTCGTAATTCTTAAAAATCTCTACAATTTCAGCAAGCTGAACAAAATCAGGCAACCAATGTATATACATTTCCAAAAATACCTATATGCACAGTTACGTTCTTACACTCCACAAACAATTCCAAATCCCCAACATAATAATTATTATCTTTCACAGTTTTCAAACATTTTGCTACCTTTATTTTAACTTCTTGCTCATAGAAGGATATTTCCAAAAACTTTTTATTAGGCAAAAATTTAATAGCTTTGATGTGTTTAAGTTCTATTTCATTTGATAAAACATCCAGAATATCAACAACAACGATAAAAGCTTCCTCACCTGGCTTTAACAACATAAATACAAACATTGCATCATTTTTATTTTTATTTGCCTCAGCCATGTTTTAATACGCCCATCTGTAAAAATTTCACGATGTAAACTACCCGGCGTGACAGACGCTTGTAAACTGTCGATTTGTATAGAAACTACCCATGTGGCCCGGTATTTTAACGTTTTTTAATTAATTACAAATTAACTGTAATTAATTTTGATTTCAATTTTTTTTAGTTATCTTGGCCATGTTTTAATACGTCCTTCTGTAAAATTTCATGGTCCTGGCATGTAAACTGTGGATTTGTGTAGAAAGACAGAAGGACACAAAAGAAAATTTTGTCTTTTTGGTATATTCAAAAATTTTATAATTTTATGATGTCTAACAAAGACATTTTTGTGTTTCAAATCAGACTGAAAGTGGAGATATAGTGATCAAAATTTAAGTTTGTTGTTGTATACTAGCAGTAATGAAATAATCTTTAAAGAGCCTACCATTGTGAGCTTAGACAAAATGGCCATGTTGTCTAAGTCTAAACTGATTAGTTATGAAAGATTCTTAGAAAAACTAAGCACAATTATTCTTAATAGTGCCAGCAAGATTGATGTTAGTAACAAAACTTTGTATCCAAACCAAAGTGCCGCAAGGATGGCCGGTGCTGCAGCTGCAATTGTTGCGATGATACAGACAAATACTAGAGTTGACAATGTTAAGCTAATTAATTTTCAAATAAATGAAAATCCATGTTTCAATGAATGATAAGTTAATAAATAACAATAGTTATAAAATGCTGCCAAACGGTATAGAAATAAAAGATGCTCATATTAAGGCAAGTTAGCACCAGTAGTAGTAATGGGAAATCCTATACATAAATCTTTTACATGCGAGACAAAATGAGATATTAATAATAAGCAAGCATTCAATGTAATATGCAACTTAACGTCTGAATGGTTATTCATAGCTGGAGATCATGAAATTGCTAACCTAAATCCTTTTCAATTTCTCAAAGTAGACTTATATGGAGTGGAATGTTTTGTTGACAAATATAAAGCATTAATAGTGAANAGGCACTGGCAGGCTTCATGCTGTTGAACCTTTATTAGAAAAGAAAATTATTGGCAGAGCTGGACTGATATACATTGCTGGTTTAGCTCTATTGACACATTGGATATCAATGAATGCCTAGACTAGCTAATAAAATTATTTTCAATCAAATCAGATTTGGAAGAAGTATGAGAAAAATTCCAATTGGGAAAGCAGGAAATAAGTGACAGCTACATTTCATTTAGGTTACGACTAAGTGCGCTCACTGAATGTCTAGGATCCCCTCCTTCTTACCCCCAGGAAGATTTTGAGATGATTCATCTTGAAAGATTTAGAGCAGGATTATTGCCTTATTTATGTGTAGAACTTGTAAGGAAGGAATCTTTGAGTTTAACTGACTCCGCTGAAATTATCATTAAAATAGAGTGGAAAATAAAAACAGGGGGCAGCACCATTGGTAGCGTTAGTACAGTCCCAATACAACAGTGAGATTTAGCCAAACAGATAGAGGAGTTAAAATTGTAAGTTGTTAAATTTACTAGCAACAAATTTGAAAATGATAACCAAGCTAGTAAGGGTGCAAATAAAATAATATGTAATTCCTGTCATAGGTCAGGTCATATTGAAGGTTTTGTTGTTTCAAAGCTCATGCAGTGGATCAAATTGCCACAGACTCTGGGTTTTTGGATATGGCTCGCATCGCCAAAAATTTTTTTGTTTTTGTTTGGGGGGGAGCACAATTTTTTTCAGGTTATTAGTGAATTAAAGTATTTGAAATCATTATTCTTAAATTACAAAAAGGTGCTGTTAGAGATTTGAGTTTAATAAAAAAAAGGGATAGTCTATAGATACATTGACTGTAACTTTTTTTTTTTTTTTTTTTTAGAAACTCTGGTTGAAAATATGTTTCTGTTGGGAAAAGTGTCCCCGTTCTGTTTCTCAAGTGTTTTCTTCATCTGTGTGTAAAAAAAAAAAGCATCTCAACTATTGAGGAAAAATTATACTCTGATGTTACCATGATTGTAATGAAAAAAATAATAATGCATAGTTTAAAGCATGGCACTTGGCATTGTGGGCAGCTATTGTTGTATGGTTTTTGAGCTTATTTATTGAAAAATGTTCTCATGTGCTGCAAAGTGCCCTGAGAGTGCAGTTCCCAATTGGGGAGTGCTTCATGTGAGGTGTGTTCTTGTGTTTCATTTTGTTATCTATTTTGTTAAGTAATGGAATGGTTAAGTCACACAGCTCTGGGTAGAGCTATAAATTAAATGAAAATGTGGCAACAAATTTAATAGTTTAGCAAATGTAAGTTATTAGGATAATTCAACATGCAGTTTTCAACTTCTCAAGATAATTTAGAAAATTGTGAATCGGATCAAGTGGATATATTGTCTTATAGAATAAGGGGGGGGGGAGTAGTCCCTTCCATTTTCCTTGGCCCTAGGGGTGGATGGCACCTCTGTTTGGTGATTTTTTTAAAGTTTATTTTTATATACGGTACTAAAATGCAGCAGCTCGTTATTGTAGTTTTACGCAAATGAAAGCATAGTAGAAATATTTTGTGCTAAAATATTTTATTTAAAGAGTAGTTGAACTTTCATGAAAAAAATTAGATTTTTTATTGGGGTGGGGATGAATGTGGTTGCCACCTAGACACCCACATGAATAAAATATAGTATTTATTCACTATTTTTAAGCCACAATTTTTATTAAATATTCTGTCTGATTTTAATCACGAGTATATTCACATAACAATGATAGGCATTTGTTATATTGTTTTCTCATCATTCTCTTTCATATTAAGAGAGATAAAATCCTATGAATCTCTTACAAAGTAATTATGTATGGTATTATAAAAAAAGAATAAAGCCATTATTACCTGAGATTCCCTATAGTTTCATTCTGAAAAGATAAGTTATTGAGATACTCTTTTAGTATCATTTAGCTATAAAGAAATAAAATCCAAAAGTTAAAATAATTGTAGGCTATATAGAAATATTTATTTAAATGATATAAATCAATCAATTTATTAATATACTGTAGTTATACAAGGATTAAATTCAAACATTTGCAGCACTTGTATATAAGATAGACAAACAAGAATATTATTCTAATTGTCTTATTTTATTCAGTTATTTACTAAAATATTTGACTATATTGCATTATATAAAATAATAGAAACTGTTATGATATTTATTATTAAATTTGCTTAGTATAAGAATGTTGTGCATGTAATTAATATAATATAATAACATTCAGCTTAGTGTAGTTTGTATTGTTATTAAAAATCTTGCTAAATCATTTATTTACTTGCCTACCCAGTCCAGAATAAGTAATAAAATAATCGATTTTCCAAAAAGAAGAAAAAATAATTATGTGTTAAAATGCCTATTTATGGCCTATATTTAGCTTTTTTCTATAGCTTTAGGAAGATGAGTCATTTATATTACTTCACTCACTTATGAACTAGGTTGATTTAACCCTAGCAAACCCGCTTGAAAATATTGAACTTAAGTTCCCACTTCGGTCTGTGAGACTGTTTTCATATAAATACGAAAAAATTGGAATTTAATAGTAGAGGACTAATGATCATGAGTCATTGTTTGTCATGTAATAACAAATTTTAGAGAAACTACAAAGAAGGGAATGAGAGGGAAGGGGAGAAGATGGGGAGGGGGAAGGAGGAGAAGAGCAAAAAATGGGAGGAGGGAGGGAGAGGGGTAGGGAGGGAATAAGGAGAGACTGTGTTTCTGCTATTTTTTGTTTGTTTTATAACTATGTATTGTTGGTCACATTTGTACATGCTATGTGTGAATATATAAGAAATGTCTTAATTAAATAAATTTTAAGATTTAATAATGTTATAATTTAAAGTTTTTGTTCAAATAAAATTCCATGTTTTTATGAACCGTATGTTTCCTTTGATTCAAAAGTTATTTTAGTTTTGTCAGATTGCCTTTTCGGACAAGTAGATGGGTAGCATATCACCCTTACCTATCAGTGGGCAGAGAAACTGGGTTTATTTTTTATTCTCACCATCCTTACGGATTTTAGTGCTTTTATTTACCAGATGTCTTGTAGTTTAGCTTCTTTAGATTAGGGTATCAATATTTTCATATATTATGTGTATTATATGTTTTTAATATTCTTTAGTCATTGGTTTGTTTTACGATCTGTGGAGCATGACCATACATATCACTCTGGTTGCTAAACCAACCAAGTCATAAGGACTGGTGATAAGTGATGATAATAAAGCTGCCAATGATTAGACAGAATTATTCAATTTATATCTTGTTCTTGGGTCTGTGGCATGAAACCCACTTTGGAATGTATTCTACTTGGTTGCTAAACTGACCAGTAAACATCCCACAATGGTTGATGTGGACAGTGGGATATAAATTAAGATAGGACTCTTTTTACAATCTGTGTTGTAGTCTGACTACCATCAAAGTGAAATGGTTATTAACATGACCTAGGGACTTCATGGTTGAGCTGAAACTAGATATTAAAGAGAGTCAATAGGGTAGTTAATTTTATAAATAAGCTTATAGTAATGGTGTCCAGTCCTAGATAGAATAAAATCTAAATTATTAAAGGTTTCATAGAATGGATGTCCGCTGGTAAATATAGTACAGTTTATTCTGCATGATAGGTTTACGACATATATATATATA